>JARHVA010003072.1:280000-512500 GCA_037957365.1 Torreya grandis | reverse complement strand
AAATAGATAATAATAAAAGTGTCTTCCTATGACAGGAGATAAATGGAAAAAAGGGAAAATATTTCAACAACAAGGAATGAATTTTATATGGCTATTGAAAAACTAGATTTTTCCACCCCGTGAACACTTTGGTAATCACTAACTATACTATGTGTTGAAGTTGCCATATTCCCAATGAAATACCTCACTTTTAAAGCTAGAAATTATATGGTGTACACTTCTCAACCATTTAAGACATAATAGGCATGTTAATGCAGCCAATTTCTTGATCAATATGTTGAGAAAAATGGTAGAAGAATGATAGAAAGGAAAACCAATAACCCTTTACCATCACTATCTGTTCCAACTTATTGTTCAAAAATATTTGAGAAGTTAAAAACTTAACTTGGCATGGGAAGAATTCCTATCATTAAGATAACTACCACAAGAGGAGCAAGAAAATAACATGGCTATTGAGAAACCATCAGTTAAAAGCCAAAAAAAGGTTAAGATCATCCCCCTCATCCTCAAAATCCTAGAATAAGGAAATGAATTCAGGCTTGAAAAATAAGGTAGAAGATATGCTTTTATCTTCTACACCTAGAAAATGGAAGAGAATTCCTACACCTAGTCTCCCCAGGAGACAATCCCAAATAATTATATCCAAGATAACAAGGTAAACAACCATTATGACCTTTGTAGTTATCCACATTGAAAGTGGGAATTCATATGAAGAAATAAAGTAAATTAGGGATGAGGACATTTAAAATACTAGCAATAGATATGAAAAGGATTCCATCTCATTTAGTTTAGGGTTTGGAACTTTTGATGAAATGGAACATTGGCCCCCTACACCTAAAAAAACAACTAAATAAGGGACAAGAATAGAAGTAGAACATGAAATAGAAAGAGAACAAGATGTTGAAAAGGAATGGACTAGGGAGAAATATTCAAATTGCCATGTCCCATTAAATAAAGAATATAATCAAGAACTAATGGTGCCCTAAAATAAATTAAGACACTTAGGCCCTAAATCAGGGCATTAAAAAATAAATAAAATGGGTTGGACATACTAGCCAGGTAGAAGAAGAGGAAACTAAAATTAGTCAGGGGCCCTTGGCAATAACTCCTTCCATAACAAATCCACCTATAATACAACAAGTTCTTGCTATAATACCACCTATAACATAATTTTTTTTTGACAACTATTGTAGATGTTAAAGAACATGCTACTTCTAATGTTGATATGATAGGTCATGATTTTTGGTTGAGAAACCATTCTAAAGAATTAGCATTCAAATAGATGAAGAAATAAAAACTATATCCATGTAGACATTGACTCAGGGTTTGGGAGATCTTTCAAGACTATTTCCACTCAAATTGATGGACTTAGTCAACAAGAACTATTTATGAATAAATATGAAAAGATTTAATCCTTATAGGTCCAATGGTACATTCATCATAATCAAATGATATAAAAAAGAGAGGAGATGAATAAGAAATTGAAAACAGCAAAAGATAGGCTACAAAACAAGGATTGAGATATGGCTAAGTTAAAAGGAAAGGTAAAGGAATTAAACCAATTAACTGCACAAAAAATAAATTCCAAACCACCTGCAAAGATGTATTCCCTCTACCTCAAGGAACAATGGTTAAAATTCTAGTTTATGCAACTCTATTATGGTATGCCTAACATAGTAAGTGGTCCTCACTCCTTTGATGTTTATGATAAAATCATCCCTAAAATATAAAATCCTCTATGTGAATTTCATCTACATGACTATGTTATCACTTTTGACCTAAAATAGAAACCCAAATTTGTATGTAGAAGATGTATTACTTAAATATTCTTCTTCATATCTTGTTGATGAAGAAAAAAGGGATCAAGAGATAAAAGGGTATAAAAAAGAAATCGCTAGGTTGATGATAAGAGGAGAAATCACTAAACCTGAAAAGTTATTAGAAGATTGAATCACATTGATGTCAAACATTAATGTGGCCATAAATGTTACAATAAGGCAAATACAAGAACAAAATCACTATCTAACACTCTTAGAATAAATTGGTAGGGAAAATCTTGCCTCTTATGTACAAAAATGGGGATAAGTCACTCCTGAGTTACAAATAAGAGAGCCCTTCTTAAGGCACAATCTTTGAGCAACACTCTGCAGGGTCCACAAGTATATTGATGCAACAAGAATGTAGAGACTAACTTAGATAGATATAGATTTTCATCCCCCTCCTTTTTAGTTTCTTATTTTAGACTAAATGAGAAAAAATCAATTAGATGAAGCTATAAATACTAGCATATAGAATAAATTAAAAAAGAATAAAAGATTTCATTTAAGGTAGGGAGAAGGCTCAAATAAACCCTTTGATTTTTGATAACGATGTACCCAACATATGATGAAATTTAAGTTGTTTGAGGACTAGCAACCAATTTAGTTGGGTGGGTGTGATGAGTTCAAGAATTGACCTTTCAAAATTTTCTTGTTGACCTTTTACAATCTATATATTCAAATATATATGTTTCCTTTTGAATTCATTTTTAACATATAACACCTAATGAATATGTTACATATATATTTGGTGTTTTGCATCAAGACTATTTATTTATGAATAAAATAGTGTCATTTATCATTTTTGTTATTTTTCATTTTATCACTAATTTGGAGATTGTAGATCTTAAGGCAACCATAGCGAAACAAGGACACATAGAAACTAAGAAGAGTTACCCATAGAAATTGGGTGAACTACCCATAGCAACTAGGCAGTGTTACCCCTAACAATAAGGTGAACTACCTATAACAATGATTGGGGCATTATCATCCACCCATAGTAACTAAATGTCACCCATAGAAATAATTATGCATACACTTTTGAGGGTATAGTGTCCCTTTTTTGGTCTAAAGCATCAAATAAGGTTTTCCCCTAAAATCTACAAAATTTGGAATTCTAAAATTATCAAAATCAACAAACCCTAGCTCAAATAGATGCCTCAACAACATGAAATTTACTTCCAAACCCTAGATGCCAATATGAAATAAATAGATAGGTAATTTCCAGTAATTACCTTGAGTAAATATCAACTCAAAATGATCCAAAATAAGCCATAAACTGAAAATAGAAATTTTATACCTATTTACTCCTTGGATGTGGATGAAAATCAGATTTAACCTCATTGAAAAATATCTTATTTTATACATAAAACAATAGATAAATATTTACCAATTCACACTCAAACCCTTGACAAGAATCATGAATAAATTACCAAAAATAGCCACACAAATTCAAATCCCTTTTTGGGCCTTCAAAGTGATCAAATACCACTCCAAACCTTGTCACCCTAGGTCAAAACTGCATATAAAAATCAAAATTAATAATTACCCTTCAATTAGGGTTTTAGACCCCTTTAAAAATTAAACCCTCAATCCCAATCAAGTCACCACACTTGGGAGAATTCACAAAACAAATATTATCCACAAATCCTTAATTTATGAAGTCAAACCCTCATAAAATCTGCCCAAAAATAAAAATAAATAAACCATAATTTATTATTTATTTATCCACTCGATAAGACCTTGAAAACCTTGCCAAATCACATAGAAAGTTAATGGCACAATTCAAAAATATTCATCAATAAATTTTAGCAATGAAACTAGGTCAATTGGACCTCAAATTGTCCATGAAATCCACACAAACAAGTCACCAAGCAAGTCACCCCACTCTAAGGCAATTATCAAATCCACCTTTACAAAGTTGGCATCAAAAGATAATGTTTTATCAAATAATCAGCTCTAAAACCTACAAACAATTATTAGGCATGCATCCCAATATTTATTCAAACATGAAGAATCATAATATCAATTTTTAGCATATTTGTACCCTCCAAAGGGGGATGAACCACCTTGGGGGGGGTAAAATTCCTCAACTCTCCTTGCTAACTTTTTTATAATATCTTTTCCTTTCTATGATCAACTTTCAAGCCAAAATTTCTCTTTTTCAAATAATAATATTAAATTAATTTCCTAAATAATAAATAGTAATTAAAATTATTTTTAGGCATTAATCCAATAATTATTTATTTTAAATACCATAGTGGTAAAAACCAATTTTTTTAAAAAAATTATAATAATCAACTAGAATTTCCTTATATGGAAAAATGATAAAAATCATTATTTTAACAATTATAGTTAATTAATAAAATAAAACCTCAAAAAAATCCTTTAGTCTATGCAGAAAGTAGACTAAGGGTCTTTAATACCTGTTCATAAGTGATTTGAAAATGGGGACATTATAGAGGGATTGATGGTTAGATGATGGTTCTGAGAAATTAATCCCCATAGTTTGAAGATTCTAAAAAACCTCATTGTGAGGAAAGAAGGAATTCAAATTAAATTTTTTTAGTCACCATTCCTCCTTCATTGGACCATGCATCTTAAGTGATTGCAATAAATGAATGTGTTGTTTTCCCATACTTCCTATTTTTTGCTATTTGTGTATTTGTTAGCTTAAACTATGTTGTAACCATCGATCTCAATAAAGACCTTCTTTATTTATTTAAGATAGAAGTAGGAGGGTGTAATTAGTAAAAATGAGATATAAAAAGAGCATAGAGAATAAAAGGTTAAAGATATTATCACTATTCTAATAACTCTGTAATTTCACCATAGCAACACTTTCATTGTTACAGATTCATTGATGCAATACAAAATGATTTGAAGTAATTCAATTGTAGCAGAGGAGGGGATTGTAACACAATTCTGACCAAGACATGGTGCACTCAAGAAAAAATATGGTGAAAATTTCATCTCTTAGTTTAGTTTTTTCTATACTATGTCTATGTATCTTTTATTTTTTGCAGGGTAGTTACATCACATAGTTACATCATGTGTTGTTCAGATTCATGTTTGATTTCTTGCATATGCATTTCTAATTTTGTAATTTCAATTCTATAAGGGAAGCTTCCAAACTAGATTAGCATCTCATTTCTTGTCATTTCCTTTCATGCAAATTACTTTTCAATAATTTCATTTATGCATATTATTTTCTTGTCATTTACTCCCCACAAGTATACTTATTGTGTTAGCTTCTAGGTATTCTTCATAATTTAGTACTACATATACAACACAGACTCCTTGTAAGGTTATAATTTCTAAGGTTAATAATTAAATTGAAGGATCATATAGTCTATGTGTTAGGTGGCTACCTCTTGGGGTATATCATCTCAGGTTGTAGGAAAAATCTTCAAACTAACATATAACAGTAGATTATATATTCCATACAAATGTGATAGGTTTCCACCCCTTACCAAATACTTCTTAGAGTGATTTGGAGTAAGTTTAATGAGACCAACATTGATTAGCTCACCCTTCACACGTCTCTTGATAGATTCTTAACATCATTCGTGCTAAGCAACAAGAAGAAATATTAAAAACTATATAGATTGTATTATTCATGCTAAGCAACGAGAAGAACCTTTGAAAGTGAGGTTATAAAATATTTTAGATCTGGACTTTATCCTCCAATAAATTTGCATTCAAATCACATAATGAAGCATTTCACTCTAAGGTATGCTCTCTCCTTAAATATTTACAATAGAATTTGGAAAACACATCTCCATTTGAAATCTAATAATATTTCTCCTAATTCAATAAAATTTGAGCTTGTAGTCCTTAAATGTTCTTAGTTGATATTCTAATTCATTGGTGGAACCCTATTTCACAATGGTGAATGACTACAAATCCAAGCCATGTCTTTCTTTCTAAATTTGAGACAAGCCTCATGTTCCTTCCCTTTCCTTACTCTTGTAAATTTGGCCCATTACTTTTAAGGAATTTTGTAGTACATTGAATGGCTTCCTCCAACCACAAAATCCATCCTTTATAACCTATAAGAGTGAGAAATAAAACCCAGAATCAAGAAATAACTTTCAACCATTCCTCTCATTTAATATGGGAGGCATTCAACTTGTAAGAAGATTTATTTTGTCCTTGATCATCTACCCCAACTAGCATTTGGGTAGATATGAACTCTTGGAACCAGTAACGGTAGAATCTACAAACATTGATTGCCTACCACTAGAAGAAAATTTAGCAACCCAATTGTTTAAATAAAATCTATCCAACTTAGCCTGTATTTGTTTGATTCTTCCCTAAATATCATACCAAGCATACCCTTCAATTATTTCAGCAAATTTTTGACCCCATGTAATGTCCAAAATACCAAGGATCCACTTGCAGTCATTCCAATTGTGTCTTTCATCGATTTGAAGGGCTATTTCATGCCCTCCAATACAATCATCATCCCAATCAACTATATTAAAAAATCCTCTAGATAACCACTCAAGTATATTAAATACTCTTCCACATACCCACTCAAAAATAGGGAGCATGTGGGTCATCTATTGCCACAACTAGAATCAACCAATTGAGTTGTTGGGTACATATATTGAGAAAACCTTTAAACTTTTCCATTTACTCTTACCATTACTATCATCCAACTACATGATGTGTTATCCAATAGGCTGTGGTACACTACTTCCCCTTTGGCTTCTCCATGAGAGATGGAAATCTAGTCTTGATGGAGGTTCATCTAGATAATATTGGTATTCTTGCATCACCAATAACATTAGTAGTCTTAAGTAAAAATTAATGTATTAGTTGTGTTCAATGTTTGAGAATGGGGAATTTGAAATTCATTTACCTCTACTATGTTTTTTGACATTTTTGGGTAACCTAACCATAAGATGCTTTTTAAACATTTTAGGAAAAGTAGAAGGGATCTTCAAGCTTGTCAAAATGTCAATAGCATGGTTCTAACAAAAATACTTATGTTCATATCAAAAGAAAAAATTAATTTTTTTCTTGATGAACCATGTTGGTAGGGATGCAACTTGGGGAGTTAGTAACCATTCCAATCATTTTAAGAGAATGATTAATGATTCCTTAGCTGTTTACAATGTGGGAAAATAAAAAAAATCTGAAATCCCTTTGTCAGGAATGAAAAATTTGGTGTTTTTGCTTAAATAAGACATTTTTCTTTATGTTTTGGGGTATTTTTGGCAAGAAGGGTAAAATGTGTAGGAGAGGGAACTAAGGGGAAGATAAAGGGAGAAAATTCTTGATGGATCCCTACTTCAGACACTAGCAAAACAATACCCAAAAAAAGGTACCAAAATAAAGATCTCTACATGGATATGGTGAATCAACTTCCAAATTTGAAGTTCAGTCATTCTCCCATGCATGCAATCCTATTTTGGAAAATAGAGATAATTTTGTATATTGAAGGATATGAATTTTTGAGTGGTTCTACAAGAAAATGAGAGAATATTCCATTCATTTTATTAAAGAATCTACCTTCATATTTTGAACAAAAAAGTATTTCATATGGAATTTTAATGGTTTTATTTGAGGCTAAGTGTTTATAAAAATGCCAAATTCATGTTTCTTTGATGTATAGTTGGTGTGAGGACCGAACAAAGTTATTTTTTTGGGTTTTTAATCTCATCACATGTTTATAAGATCTGCTTAATAGTCATGACAATCATGGTCAGAAAATTGATCCATTTTATGAGATGTAATGAGCATTGAAAGGAGTTTAAACTCCATTGTCAGTGGTGAGAGCTTCCTCTTTGTGTTACTTTAGGCTTGTAAACTTATTTAACTTTATTTCTTGTCTCGCTCACATGGAGTTCTTGTTCCATTGATGGGATCCTCATCAAATGGTAATCATACATGTTTTTTTTGTTTCATGAATTGCTCTTAATAGCATTCTTCCATAAGAGGTGTTGAATTTATGAACGAATAGTGATAGTTTTAGTACTTGAGACTAGATGTTATCAAACATTATTTAAGTTATCAAACAAGGAGTTTTATTCCTTGATGAATGAATCTATGATGGTGAGAGGATGTTGATCTAGCTACAAGGATAAGGTTTTCATTATCTTGATCCTCTATCCTTGGTTGCATCATTTAGTATCAAAGTGGGAGTATCCTACAAGTGTCAGGTAGAAAGTGAAAAAACATATTCCACCAAGAGAGTGCTGGGTAGAAGGTGTTGGGAAAGTGAAATGAGTTGTTCTCTATTATACATAGGTGGGTAGAGAATAAAGAGTGTGGATGATGCAAATATGAGTCAAGAGAGGAGAAATGATCTTGAGCTAGGTTGCAGAAATGGAAAGAATGTTAAAAGATATGATGATCAGATGGATTATAAGGAAAAGATAAGCTCTTGGATTCAAAAAGGAGAAAAGCCTAGAAAATAAAAGAGATAAGCAGAGGTCATGGTGAAAAATTATGAAGATCCTAGTACTAGTATCTCTTTTTATGTAGGAAGAGAAATCTCGTAAGATTTTTTGAGATGGGTTATGGAGTTGGAGATTTTATTTAGGGAAGGAGGATTAGAGACATTAGGAGGATAAAGTGTTCAAACATAAGGTTGTGTTTATATAGTGCTATGTGTTGGGAATATCTCCAGTACAGGACACAAGAGAAAGAGAAAAAGAAGGTAAAGAGTTAGGTTATGATAGTGTCTAAGATGATGGGTGTTATTTCAAACCTAAGAGATCAGTTAATATGGTTGAGTAGGTTGCATGATATGAGGCTGAGAAGGAAATTGAAGATTGATATGGTGGAGTTGACATGTGGAAAACCAGAATTTACTTAAAGAAGCATAAGAGAGGAGAAGGGTTGGTGTGATTAACTAGTAGTAGAAGTAGAAATCCTCATGGAAGAGAATATGGAAGTTATAGTTGTGAACCCTAAAGGATAGGGCCATTAAGTACTTCTATATTGAGATTTTTTCCATGGAGGAGATACCAAATAGGAAAGAAAATGTGTTGGTATATGCAAATGTGACATAAGTCTATCTTGCAGTGGGAAAAAATATAATTAAATAAAGAATGGTGTGTGTAGAGGCAACTTAGAACTAACCTCAAGAGGACATGAGTGTTGGGGAGAAATATCATAGGTGTTATCTTGTTATGTTCATTAATAAGAAAATTTTACAATAGAAGAAAGTGGTGTTGTAGCAGAGGTTTCATTGGAGAAGATGCAAATAGGATTGTGTGGTTCCCATAATACTTTGTGTGTTGAGTTTGTTTCAAGTAATGAATAGAGTACAACAACTGAGAAAGATAAAGAGGTGGAGAAAACTAGAGAAGAGATGCAACAATAATGTTAAAGAAATTAGAGTGTAGGTGGTGTGATAATTAATAGTGATAGTAGCATTAATCCAAGAGAATAAAGAAAGCTTGAAGATGAGGAAGAGAGAAGAAGAGAGAGAGAGTTGATGGCACTAATACATATATCATCCTAGCATCATTTGACAAATAAGGTTAAATCCTTAGAGGCTCAAGAGAATTTAAATGAAGAGAAGGAGATGAAGAATGGACAAGTTTATGTCCTCCATGTGTCCAAAGAAGTTGTGAGATCAAAGAATACTAAAACATGAAAGATGCATTAAGCTAAGGCAAAATTGGTCAATTCAAATCCAGTCAATGTTGGAAGAGGGAGATGGGATAGAAAGGCCATAGTGAAAGAAATAAAGTGTATTGGTAAAGATGGATAGACTATGATTTAATAGTTTATTTTAAAATACAAAAGAACTTGAATCAAAAGTCATTGAGATACCTAACATGGTTAAAGGGCACACTGTGACATTACTCTTTGAGGTAGAAGGGTTATTATACCACTTAGTCCTATTTGTGAGCACTAAGCTCACAAACCAATTCACTTGGGTAGCCTAATGTAAGATCATCCATGTAAAGTTTAAAATCTTACATCACCAAAAACATTAGTAGTCTTAAGTAAAAAATATGGTTTTATTTGTGTTTAGTGTTAGAGGATGGGGTGTTTGAAATTCATTTACCTCTACAATAATTTGTCCCATTTTTGGGAGGAACATACCCATGGGATTATTTTAAAGCATTATGGAAAGAGTAAGAGGGATCTCCAAGCTTACTACCATGCCAATAATGTGATTTTAATAAAAAAGACTCATTCAAATCATTTGAAAGAAGAAAAATCTATTTTATTTCATGATGAGCCATTTCAGAGGGGAATACATCTTCAAGAGTTATAACCATTTCAATCATTTAAAAAGCATGATTAATGATGCCTTGGCTATCTAAAATGTGGGAAAAAAGTAGAAATCTAAGATCCCTTCACCAAAGATGAAAATAAAGGCATTTTTGATTAAATAAGACAATTTTTGACATGTCTTGGGATGTTGTTAGGAAGAAGGAGGAAAATGTGGAGGAGTGAAAACAAAGGGAGAGATAAAGGGAAAACATCCCAGAAGAACCATTTAACATATAGCAAATCTGATCCATGCTTCAGACACCAACAATAAAAACAACAAAAAGGAGAGGCAAAATGCATTTTATTTTGGGCTTGGGAGTTGGTGTGAAGGTCTTGGAATTAAATTAGTGCATCCATTTCTAAACTTGAAGTTCAATCATCCTTATGTGTGCATGCCTATTTTAGACAAAAAGAGTAAATTTTGCATATTGAAAGATATCGAGTTTGGAGTGGTTCGAGAAGAAATGAAGGGTATGTTCCATATAGGTTTTTTGACTTGTTGAAGAACCCACATTCAAAATTATAAAAATAATTTATTTCATATGGAATTTTAATGGTTCAATTTGAGCTAAAGCATTTCTAAAAATGCAATATTAATGTGTCTTTATTGTCTAGTTGGTGAGAGGACTGAACAGAGTTGTTTTTTTGGGTTGTTTGATATTCTCACATGTTTAGATATCCTTAATAGTCATGACATTCATGGTCAACAAAACAATACATTTTATGAGTTATGCATTGGAAGGATTTAAAACTCTATTATTGGTGGTAAGAGCTTTCTTTATGTTACATTGGGTTTGTAAGATGATTTAACTAGTTTTTTGTCTCATTCTCATACAATAGTGGTTTCATTAATGTGATCCTCATCAAATGGTAACCCAATAGTGTTCTTTGTTTTTGTTTCATGAATTGCTCTTACTAGAATTTTTCCATAGGTGTTGAAGTTATGAATGAATAGTGATACATCTAATACTTGAGAATTGGTGTTATCAAACATTGTTTCAATTATCAAATGATGAGTTTTATTCCTATGTGAATGTATGTGTGGTGGTGAGTGGATGTTGATCTAGCTACAAGAATGATGCTTTCATTGACTTGACCCCTATCCTTCATGACATAAATTCCCCATTCCTATTGTTCATTGACACTCAAAATCTAAATCTAAAAACATTTATTTACTTGAGAAAAGGTACATCTAAATGCAAGTTGGTCATGATAGATCAAATAATTACTTTTGGGCTACTGCCAGAAGTTACCCTAAATACCAAGCCAACACTTCAAATAATTATGAAAGTGATATCTTTGGAAATAATTTGAGCACTTGAAACCTATTTCCATTTGAGTGTTTTCATAGTTATGTTATTACATTTAATAATTATAAAATCTAAATGGTCCTCTTATTTAATTATTGATAGTCAATGCCTATCCTTGTATTACTCTCTCACTTTCATACTTAAATAAATTAGGAAGCTTGTAAAAAGGGATAATGACTAGGTTGAACTCAATTCCAACTCAATTTGCACTTCCCCTTTGAATGGTGAGAGCCCATGTGGAAAATCTTGGAGAACATATGCATATCCATCAACCACCCATTGCACTACATTTTCTCAAGCTAGGTTATGCATTTTAAACTTGGCATCTAAGTCTTTTAGAGTTACATTGAAAAATATAAATTAATTCACCTTTCACAAATTATTTGCCATTTTTTAAAGATGAAATTATTTTATTTGCACTCCCTTATAGCCCTTTTATAGTGTAAAACTTGTTATTAATCAATTTTCATGTACAACATATCAAGATCTATCTGGAATTTACCAAAGGTCTTTAACCATTATTGACTACTGCAAGGCATCATATTCTAACTGCACGACATTCTCTCATTCAGGTTTGTCTTTTGCTTTAAAAAACATCTAAGGCTCTAATATTGTGAAAAGATCATAAGCAAGAGCAAAATGAACATGTTCCTCAATTGAATCCATAATTTTTTTGCATGCCCTTCGAGGCTATGAATATAATTAAGGAATTTGATCCTCATGTACATATTGTAGAGTGGATTAAAACCACTTAGGCCTCTAATATACTGAAGAATCCTATATTGGCTGATTATCAGTTTGAGTTTTAGCCAATGCAAGTTAACATTGTTGATACACTAGTGGAGTATGTGAAATATCAGCCATGGGTTGCTGCATTGGAATCTATGATAGAGTACTTGAATATTTTGATTCCTTATCTTTCAAAAAATGACAACACTAGATTCAAGTACCTTAGGTATCTCAGAGAGTGCTTGTTGGTTACAAATAAAGGAAGATTTTGTCTCTTTGACATCAACATCTTGACTAATAATGATCTTGTTAGTGGATATGCTAATAAATCTATAGGCTTTAGATTGGTCACTATAGCTAGCAATAAAATATCTAGCACTTTTGGAATCTATTTTACTCATATTTCTATCAGGATCTAAAGTATATGCACCAAAACCAAAAACATAAAAATGTGTTACCTCAGGTTTGATTCCAAACATCACTTCTTCAGGAGTGACATCCTACAAATCTTTGCAAAGCCTCTATTTAGGATGTATACTATCATGTTTATTTTTTCTTCCCAATATTTGTATAACACACCCCTACTATGAATCTTGGACTAAGCCATCTCAATGATAGTATGATTATTCCTTTTAACCACCCCATTTTTTTGTGAAGTGTATGAAGCTCTCAACTGTAGATGAATTCCTTCTTTGTTTTAGTAAATTTAAAATTGCATAAAAGTAATTTACCCTCATTTTTGAATCTAAGAGTCTGTATCTGCTACTTAGTTTGGTTTTCCACTAGTGCTTTGAACATCATAAATTCAACAGATTAGTCAAACTTATTTTTCAAGAAGTAGACCCATATCATTCTAGAGAATTAATCCACCACCAAAAAAAATACCTCACTCCAAGGACTACATATGATGTCCAAAATGGATTGTAAAGATATGCATGAACAAGATCTAAGATCCATTTTGCTCATAAATTACCTTTAGTGGGAAATGGTTTCCACTTATATTTTCTAGACAAACACCCTACACATATATCTTTTTTTCTTGGAAAGAAGGTAAACCTAAAACCATATTTGTTCTTCTCAATTTGGCTAAATACTAAAGGTTGAGATGTCCAAATCTTTCATGCCACATAATACTAGTATTATCCTCCATAAATGATGCATGTAAATTCATAATAAAAGGCTCAACAAGTTGATACAAGCCATTTTGCCTAATGCTTAGAGCTATGACTTTGTCATGCTTTATACTAGACATTACATTTATTCCCATAGAAATTGACTAAAATGTGAGGATTTTCGATTAAATAACTAATAGATAGGGTATTTTTTTCATTTTAGGGACATACCAAACAAATTGAATATGAATTTTTTATCATTATTTAATACAATGCATATATCTCCATTGATTTATACATGTGATTTTCCATCACCTCATAAAATTGAATTAGAAAAACTTGTTTGTGTATTAAAGTTAACATACTAGTCTTTGTGACACATGAAATTTCTGGATGCACCCAAAATCAAAGAACTAATAATTGGTACTAATTTTATTTGACCATGATGCCATGAAAGCATATTCTTCTTTAGACTCAGCATCAACTATTGTCATATTTATTTGCCCCTTTGATTTTTTGTTATGTGAAATATTATACTGTAATTTTTGGCACTCTATTTTGACATGCCCAAGTTTATGATAGTTATATAATTTCACCTTAGATTTGGAAGTAGATGTAGATTCTTCTAAATTTATTTTCCACCTCCCTTTCAACTATGTAACAAGTGTACTTTCTATTTGGCCAAAATTGGACTCACTAAATTATGTATGTTTGTGTTCTTTTTGTAATGAATAATTAATAACCTGATCAAATATCAGGGTGTTACTTTCCATCATCAGGGGTAGAACCTCCATGAAATATTCATAGGAGGATGTCAAACTATTTAGAACTAGTGCCACCATGTCATCATCATCCACCTTTTTGTTGATGGATGATAATTGGTCTCAGAGACCTTACATCTAAAGTAGGTGTTTTGACAAAGACCCATCCTCATTCATCCTAATAGAGAAAACCATATTTTTTAGATACAAAGATTTTCTCTTCTCTGAAGTTTGAAATTTGTTCTTCAAACTAGTATATAACACACTTTCCTGAGTGGCATTATGCACCTCAAAAATCATGCCATCCAACATAGATTTTTAATAAAAACAAGGCCTCCTTGTGAAATTTTTCATAATTAGTGAAGTCTATTGTCATTCTTGCTTGTGTGTTAAGAATGATTTTATCACAATCACAAAATTTTGTAATTTTTAAAATATTATGACTCCAAATCTTGTAGTTTTGTCTACTTGAATTATATGCTTCCAATAAAACTAGGTTTTGAATGTTGCCCATTATTCATGTGGAAAATAAAAAAAAAAGGAAAGTACAATTTCAACCCAAAATTTAATGTAAGATGAGAGCTTCTATTTCTGACCTATAAATCTAAATTTTTCTAATCTGGAATATTGTGCAATAGAAAAAGATGTAATTTGTTTGACTAACCTCAAAATTAATGTAATTAGTTGAACCAAAAATATATTTTAACAACATTTTCTGATCCATAATATCTGTTAACAGGAAACATATTTTTTTGATTCTAAATTTACACTTGAAAATTAGAAACTTACTATGTTTGTTGAAGATTTATTGTGTCAGTTGTTTTGTGGGTGGCATTCATGCCACAATGGCACATACTATAACAAAATAAATTGCAACCCTTGTCTTATGAATGATCTTCCTTTGTCATCATTTTCTATTCTATTTTGGCATCATTTTTTGTTAGATTCCTGATGAATTGGACTTCATATTCCTTCTATCCTTTGGCATCATATTCTATTTTAATTTGAAATTATTTTCTATTTGTTCCCATCAAACTAGTCTTCATGTTCATTTTATTTGCATTTCCTTTCAACATTTGCTTCTTCCTTCTATATTTCTTCTCTAAATGCATGAATATGTTTCTTTCTTCCTTTTGTATCTCTTTTGAGTGCATTTTATACTCCAATTTGACAATTTCTCATATGTTTTCACTTTATGTTCTTTAAAATTATTGTAGTCTAATTGTTTTATAATTGACTTTGAAATGATACCAATTTGAATTTTTGCCAAAAACTAATATGATCTAACTTCTGATGATATCTCCATTGACGTTTTTTGCAAACACATATTTTATGCATACTCTAGATGTCACTAAGACCCCACTATGTACATAGAGAATTGATGGTGAATTTATACTGATGATTTATGTCAATGACTTGATCATCACCAAGAATTCTTCCTCTCTAATTAGGGGCATGATGTTAAGCCTCATGGAGCAATTTGAGATGTCTAATTTGGGCCTTCTTAACTACTTATTTCATATTCAAGTGTCACAATATAAGAAATGGATCGAAATTTCATAGCCTATGTATGCTTTAGACATGTTGTCACACCTCAAAATGCTTGACTACAAACTAGCCCTGGCTCCCTTTTAGGCTAGACTCCCTTTGTCTATCAATTATTTGACACCATCCATTGATGCTACATTGTATGAAGAGTTGGTAGGAAGATTTATTTATATGACACATAGAAGATTTATTGTTAGACTTGACTATTACTTTATGCAAGATCCACACAAGAGTATTTGGACATTATACAGTTTATAGCTTCTAACAAACTAGAAATGGCATGCACATAGGCTTGCAATATTGCATCTTGAATCTTTAAAAAACCATTTCAATGTACTTCCTCTAGTATAGCTAAATATTCTAGCTCATGCAATCCCATTTGATGTTCATGCCCAAGATAAATCTTGTAGCACCTAGATCATTCATGTCAAACTATGTAGATAGTTGAGACTATATATGCTTGATCATGCCTAAGTCATTTTTAATCAGCATCATGTCATCTACATAAAGTATTAAAATGAAAAATTGATCACCCACTTCCTTATGGTAGACACAAGGATCAACATTACTAGGCACATGCCCAAGTGCAACCACATAATTTTCAAACTTATGATTCCACATTCTTCATGATTGCCTTAATCCATACAAGGAATTATTTAGATGACAAACCAAGTCCTCTTTCCCTAATACTTTCAAGCTTTCAAGGATGCAACATGTATATTTGTTCTTCAAGTTCCCTATGTATGAATTTTGTCTTGATGTCCATTGTTCTATCTCTAGATAAAATGCAATATCAATAACAAAAGCTAAAATAAAAATAGGTTAAGTTAGTTTTGAAATAGGAGAAAAGGTCTCACCAAATTTGATTCCCTCAATTTACGAGAATCCATTTTTTATAAGGTGATCCTTATACTTCTCTAGCTTTTATTGAATAATCTACTTCTTGAAAACCAACTTACAACCTATAATTTTTTATCTGGGAAGTAGGTATACTAGCTCTCATGTTTCATTTTTGGTTACTTCCTTGGAACTTCATGTATAGAAACCTTACACACCTCCTTAAAGACTACATTCCATCTATAGACCACCTTATTGATCTCAAGATTCCCAAACTTGTATCCCTTGTCACCACTACCATACCCAACACATATGCACCAAGCAAACTTGAAGTTAAGTTTTGATCTCTTTTCCTTCTAAATATGAGAATATGTTTGGCAACCAAAAACATATATGTTTCAAGTAGGGATTCTTACTAGTTCATGCTTCTTATAGAGTCTTGTAAACTCCATTCTATTACAACTCCATTCTATTTCAGTGTGTATGGAGTAGACTTTTGCCTTTGAATACCATTCTAATTTTAAATTTTTTTGAACTCTTTAGAGTATTACTCACCCCCATTATCTATGTGCAAAACTTCAATCTGCTTCTCTATCTAGTTCTCCAAAAGAGATTTTAACTCCTTGAATTTCTTTATAACTTTAGATTTCTTTAAGATAAACTAAATCCAAGTCTTGTAAGAATTATCATCTATGAATGACAGAGATAAAGTAGACCTACTCAATGATGGGACCTTGACTAGTCCAAAGACATCACTGTGGATCACTTGCAAGATTTCACTTAATTTTTAAACATTATTGGGTAATTTCACTTGACATTTCTTTTTTTAGATTTAATGTTCACATAAATTGAAATCCAATGGATGATTTTCCATCCCTCTCCCCATATCCTTGGTCTACAACATGCACAATTTGTTTTGGCCAATGTGGACTAGCCTTTGATGCCAAATTATTGTCTTATTTGCTAGAGGCAATGTGCATGTTCCTATCTCAACCTTGGTCTCAGGAACTACAAAGCTACTATATGAGCTACTAACCACAATTACATCAAGCCAAACCAAAGTACTTGTGTGAATTCTCCTTGCCAACACCATGGATTTGTACACCATCTTGCACTTATCTCTAGAAATGAGACCCCTAAACATCAACATCATTCATCTTACTTAAAAATATCAAATTACTAAAGGCCAAGAATGTGTAAGACACCAATGAGTCTTTATCCTCTCATATCTAAATCTTAGCTTCATTCTACCTCTTCCCACAACTCAATAGGTCAAATCTCCAAGAAACACATCACCAAATAGGAGGTGCCAAATTCAATCAACCATTCATTACTGCATGTATGCAAGCTTGAGGCCATGATCTACATTTCTCCATCACCATCATTGAAGCCCTTGTCATTAGAGGATTACATAGAGTCTGGTGGTTTAGCCATTTCCACCTTCTTCAATCTACAATCCTTCATAAAGTGTCTTGACTTGTAGTAGTTCCAACACTAAGCCAAAAAAATAGCTAGCTACTAACCAATCAATAGATTCTTAGTAGAAAATGATAAATATGTTTCAATTTTATTTAACATACGTAGATTAAAAAAGTATCATCTACATGCATTTATAAACAATATATCCCCTAGATCCTTTGCTAAGACCCATCTTTTCCCAAAAAAATATTGGCAATCAAATCCTAAATTTTTTTTAGGGATAACCATTACGAGAAAGCAAATAAATTTATCTAGGTATGCTCCTAACATGTCCATATTACTTTAAGGAATTGTTTTTTGTGTTGAATTCAATCAGCAAAGGCTAGGGGTCCTATTAGGAAAAAATTTCTTCACAAGTATGAATCCTTTATGCAACTTCATGATAAGATTGTCCCAGATAATTAGAATTATGGTGTTCATATTCCTTTACCAATAAAAGTTAGTTATAAGATCTTAGATATTTAGGAATACTATGGCACGATTGAAAAAGTTAAAACTTCAAAGGAAAAATCTATAAAAATTCTACAAAGATAAGGGGTAAATAAGGAAAATAAAAAGGGCAAGCCTATAGAGCCAGTCTGGTCTATGTCAAGAAAGGACCAATTAGAAGCAACAAAATAAATGTTTGAAGAAAATTGCTGCAATATCAATGCCTTACACTTATAGAAGAAGGAGCTCAAAAAATGTGAAATCCACATTTGACCATAGTGCCCACACAAGATTACTAAAGAACCAACTTATCATTTAAGATCAAGTGAATGTGATGAAATAGAAACACCACTGAAAGAAATATTGCATGGGGGTCTTATCAAAGAACACAAAAGTTTATTTGTTTGTCCTATTTTATTCATAAATAAAAAATTTGAACAAGTCATAGGTAAGAAGAGACTATCACAACCCTCAAATGATATTATTATACCTTTAAATTACCCTATTCTAAATGGTACTAACCTGATGCATATAACAACTCAATTCATAGTTTGACTGTAAATTTGGATTATGGTAAGTAAAAGTTAAAGAAGACAAGTGTAAAACCACATTCTCAATCCCTCAAGGACTATATGAGTTAAATGTGATGCCTTTTGACCTCAACACAAAACCTATATATTTTCAAATAAAAATGAACAAAGCATTGAAACATCTCAAAAAATTATGTGTTGTTTACATTGATGATATTTTGGTCTTTTCTAACTCTATTGTAGAAAATATTAATCATTTACAATAATTGTATGTAGCCATTCGAGATAATGGTATATGTATATCCAAGACAAAAATTCTAATTGGACATAATGATATATATTTATTGGGTCTTCATTTAAAACAAGGAAAGGTAAGCATACAAAAATTTACTAAGAGGTGGGGTTGTATGCTTACATTAGGAAATTTCCTAATGTACTATCAGATAAATAAGTGCAACATTTTCTCAGTTTTTTAAACTATGTGTCACCATTTTTTTAAAACTTGGTTGGGTGGATAAATTATTTATAAGCACACCCACAAAAAATGGCTTTGAATGGAGTAACAACATCATCAAGACAATTCAAGCAATCAAAACCAAATGTAAAAATTTGCTAGAAACACAATTGCCTTAAATATGCATACCCATAATTTTGAGCACAGATGTATCAAATCACACATGGTCAGTGATTTTTGAAACAACAATTCCCTTATGGAAAAAAGAAAGTATATGCGGATATCGATCTATAACTTTTAGTCAAGACAAACATAATCACTACATCTATGAGAAAATAAATCTTTATCAAAAGAGGAATTGAGAAATACAAGTTCTTCCTTAAATCAAAACATTTCACTATAAGAAGTGATAGTCAACCTATAAAATCCTTCAAACATAAATACCTTTATAAATATTTGGCACAAGGAAGAATAACATAGTAGCACGTGGTTCAAAAGTTTTGACTTCACCATTCATTGGATTAAAGGAGAAATCAAATCTCTCCTAGATACTCTAACAAGAGAGTTTGTTGAAGAATCTTAGTGTGTGTCACTTACATTGCACCCAAGGAAGAACATACGAGTACTTGGTTTTATTTGATATTTCCTAAAAAACTTAAGACTTTTTACACTCATAGGAAGTAAAAGATTTTGCAAATTTTCTAGTTTTGGTATTAAAGACTTGTTGATAACTCCCTCTATAACTCTTCTCAAAACCCCATCTATATTCAAGAGGATGGTTGATAGGAATGCTGCTCGAGTAGATCATGAGTAGTCTTAGGATAAATCCCTCTATAACCCTTCTTGAAACCCTGAAGATGTGTTCAAAAGGATGATTGAGAAGAACAATTATTGTGTAGATCTTAATTAGTCTAAAAATAGGTAAAACTAAGGATATTGACTCTTTAGTCTGGGATGGCCTTAGTGTTTGTTCCAAATGATTGAGTAGTACAAGTCATTTAACACAAAATCATAGTAGGATTTAATTAATATTAGTAATATGTCCCACTTTCTCTATTTTAGGTGGGAGATTGACATGATCTATTATAGAAAAATCCCCAATCTACCCTTTTTAGAAATCAATACATTTTGTAGACAAGCTCAAGAATATTGGGCAAAAAATCCACCCCTAGATATGCATCAATGAATCTCATCAGTTAAACCTCCAGGTCAACAATGGAGAATGGTCACATAAGCAGATGGAAGCATCATATATCCCATACCATTTTAGGAATGGTACACAAATTCATCATTATTCAGAAATATCTCAACATGACACATGTTATCTCTTAGTGTCTAGTTGAAATTATGTTGGAAAGATACTAGAGGGCATATATTGAAGGAGACCTTTTAACAGTATCTTTGTGGTGCATAAATCCCCTAATAATAAATGTCCAGGTCTCTCTAGTTCTGTAATAAATAATTGGGATGATGCCTAGCTAGAAGATGATGACCTTTAAAGAAAATAAGAGGCACTCGATAGACATTTATCAATATATAAATCCAATTATGATAGCAAAGGTTGTGTTAGTAATTATAGTGGATAGGCATGCATGGGATTATGTAGACTCCTTAATACTGACTGACACTTTGTAAAGTGGTTAATAATATTTTTACAAAAGTATTCCACCACTAAGTTGTGTGTCCAAATGCCTTATATTTTAGTTAGGAAGGTTTGAAATAAAACTTTGAAGTATAGATGTTGTGTATAAATAAGATTTGGGGGCTCAATAGTAAGGACATCTTACTTTTTCATTCATTTAGTGTATGCTTTTCTCAAATCACCTAGGAACTGTAAGAATCAAAATCTAAAAGAATGATAACATGTAATATAATCTCCTTTTGCAGTAAATGAGGAACAATAAGTGTTTGATGATTGAACCATAGACCTTTGATTGTATCCCACTTCTCCCACCATATCTGACATGAGTAAAGAGACAATAGTATATTAACGAACATGCTAAAAGATGTTGACCCACTTCACCAATTCCTTATAAAAAGTTGAAAATTATGTATATGGCATACATGGTATGAGGAAAAGTACTATTATATTAGTTCATATATGATATTAATTATGAAAAAATATTCACATATTTAGTAACCTTATAATCATGATAACTATGTCAATAAGAGGTGCCCACTTCTTTTGTTTCAAGGCCTTAAAATAAAATAATGTCAAATAGTGTTTGTAGCCTATAATCAACTGATTCACATTACCATTGATGATTCCTCATAGGATAATTAAAATGAGACCTCCTAGTCCTATAACTAATTCAAAAGTGATCAATGGAGTTCTCTATATAAATGGCTTGATCTCTTTAGATCAATTACATGGATGCTTTGACTATATATATAGTCAAAGCATCCATGTAATTGATCTAGAGAGATCAAGCCATTTATATAGAGAATATATATATATATATATATATATATATATATATATATATATATATATATATATATATATATATATATATATATATATATATATATATATATATATATATATATATATATATATATATATATATATATATATATTAGAATGTTGGGGAGCATAGACCCAACTATATATACTCATAAAAGCCTAAGCTCCCCCAATGAAATAACATCCAATTATAATTTTAATACTATATAAACCAAATAAAAATTGGTTTAACACGGTAAAAAATAAGCATTTTTTACAAGTTTTTCTCAAGCCTTGATTTATGCACAAGTTTTGTGTTGTTTGCACCGCCTCTTTGTGCACACATATGTTGTGTGTTTTTTGTGCAGCTTTGATGGTGTACATAATTTGAGATAATTTGGATCAGCTTGTGAATCTTCTTGTAAGTTCATTTTGAATCTCTTCATTTCATTCCATGCAAGTTTAGAATATCCATGCAAAGAGAATGAGGAGTGAAATCTTTTAATGTGAAAAAATTCCAATGCACAACTTTACTTAGTGAAGTTTGTGACATCTTATGTAAGATGTTGGTAATCAAATGTATAAATGAGGATAATTTAGGCTTATCCTTTCAAGGTTGTAACATTTATGTAGTTATTCTTGTGCACAATTTTTTATATGTGCACATGTTCTTGTGATGTGTTATGGATAAAGAGCCATTACAGTTCTTAACCATTTGCATTTAATTCCTTAGATTATGGAAGGTTGTTATAGTTTCATCTAACATTAATTCATGATGAAAATTTTCATGATCCATTATGTTGTGATTTTTTAAGGTGCATTGGAATTGTAATTAATATTTAATGTTTATGGCACACAATGGTGTCTTCTAAATAGTTCATGTTGGTAGTGGGTTGTTGAGCATTTTATAAGTAGGTGGTCTTGTGCCTATGCTTGAGCTAGTTAGTTAGTGAGATTAAAGATAACTATATTATTTTGAGATATATCTATACTTGTAAAGATCACAAGTTAGCAGACAAAGATATGAGGATCTATTGTAATGCATCTCATTCAATATTGTTGTGTTATTGTCATTGTGTGTGCAAGCTGTAATTCTAGCTATTAATATATAATAAAAAAGTGAGTTTAGTTATTATTTCATTTATTATATTTATTTATATTATTTAATTATGAAGGCTACATGGGGTGTAAGACATCTCTTCATTGAGACTCATAACCATGACTGCATCATCCCCCCTAATCAATTTATTTGACATTTACAATGGATGGTAGATAAGAAACTCATGAAAAGCCCTTGTGATGTTTTTTAAACATTTAGAATGGATTTCATATATCTCCCTACCAACCCATAGAGGTACACACTGAATCTATATTATAAAATTGGTACCTTTATAGCACTTATCGATGAAGACTGGGAAATCCTTCTGAATAATGACACTATGAAAATAGATTAAAATACATAAATTGAGATAGTATGTTGTTGAAGAAGGATAATGGGGCACTAAGACTAAATACATGACTTACTACCAAATATTTAACTATATTAATGTTCCACCCCCACTCATTAAAAAATGCTCAACTAGTACATTCAACATGAACATGTATTGATCCACTAACATAAAGGGAGATACAAAACACACGTTGATTCTCTCCTTGGCCAACAAATATACACTACAGTTTGTAACCATTTGAATTTAATTACTTAGATTATGGAAGGTTGTCACAGTTTCATCTAATGTTACTTCATGATGAACTTTGTCATGATCCATTATGTTGTGATGTGTTAAGGTGCATTGGAATTGTAATGAATATTTATTGTTTATGGCACACAGTGGTGTGTTACAAATAATTGATGTTGGTAGTGGGTTTTTAAGCATTATTATAAGAAGATGGGTCTTATTTCTATGATTGAGACAATTATTCAATGAGGTTTAAGATAGCTATATTATTTTGAGAAGTAGATATACTTGCAAAGATTGCAAGTTAGCAGACAAAGATATGAGGATCCATTGTAACACATCTCATTCAAGATTGTCGTGTTTTTGTCATTGTGTGTGCAAACTATAATTACATCTATTGATATCTAATAAATAAGTGAGTTTAGTTATTTTTTCATTTTATTATATTTATTTATGTTATGTAATTATGAAGGCAATGTGGTGTAAGGCATCTCTTCATTGAGACTCGTAACCATGATTAGATCATCCCTACCCAATTAAATTATTTGACTAGAATAATGGATGGCAGATAAGAGACTCATGAAAATACCTTATGATGTTTTTTAAAAATTTATCATGAATTTCATATAGATCCCTACCAACCCATGGAGGTACACACTAAATTTGTATTACAAAATTGGTACCTTTATAGCATTTACAAATGATGGCTAGGAAATCCCTATGAATAATGGCACTATGGAAATAGAGTAAAATACATAAATTGAGTTGATATGTTGTTGAAGAAGGATAATGGGGCACCAAGACTAAATACTCGACATGCTATCAACTATTCAACTGTATTGATGTGCCACCCCCCACTTATTGAAAAACACTTGATGCATTCAATAGGAAAATATATTGATCCACTGACATAAGGAGAGATATAGAACACATATTGATCCTCTCCTTGGCCAATATATTTCCACCCCAAAATTGAGCCTAATTGTTTCACCAAGACTATGTGCATACTAGTGTTATGGTACTATACTGGCATACTCAATCTCCTATGAAACTAGACAAAGCCCATATTGTCCTCACCACCCAATTGGCACCTATACAAGGGTTGGTATCTGGAGAAGGAAATTGACATCATTCTATTAAAAAAATTCACCTAATTAGATAATACCCAATGAGATATTTACCCATCATTTGACACTTCACACTCAATCGAGGGATTTTGTATTGATCTCCCTCATCAAACACTTTATACCCTAATATAAATGGAAAATATTACATGCCCACTTGAGTTAAGGCACTAGATCTATAAAAGGAGATCACGGTGTAAGAGAAACAAACCATTCTCCTAATAAGAAGAGGGTCTTTAGGTCACCCCTCCATTATATAGTGTCCTTGATTGATAATATAGATTTTAGGTGCTCGACCAATAAAAGGTGTGAATGCTAGTGAGAAACATGCTCTCTTGATAGGGAGGAGGCCAATGAAGGCAAATTATGATCCACAATCCCAACCATATATAACCTAAGAAAAAATCAAGTGGATCAAGGGTGGTTACATATAGTTGGTGCTCGACCACCCATCCACCCATAACTACAAATAGATGGGTAGATTTATATAGATGTATAGATAGTTAGGCACATTTATATAAATGGTATAACCATATAGATATAAATGGGCATATGTGTGAGTGAGTGAGTGAGTGTGTGTGTGTGTGTGTGTGTGTGTGTGTGTGTGTGTGTGTGTGTGTGTGTGTGTGTGTGTGTGTGTGTGTGTGTGTGTGTGTGTGTGTGTGTGTGTGTGTGTGTGTGTGTGTGTGTGTGTGTGTGTGTGTGTGTGTGTGTGTGTGTGTGTGTGTGTGTGTGTGTGTGTGTGTGTGTGTGAAAATATATGGGGTTAGGTAAGTTGGGGTTGAGGTATACTATAGCTATATACATTTGGGTCTCACCCAAAGAAGGGATCTCTATATAGTTGGGCCCCAAAAACATATGCTTACTATATAGTCATAGTCAAACAAGTATACAGAATTAGGGAGCCAATAAGTTGAGTGTTTCCATTTCTTGATGAGCCTAAAAATATACAATGAACTTTTAGTTGAGGGGTTTGATTGAGTGTGAGAGCAGTAAATGACTCAAACAATAATATAAGTAGTGGCACTTGAGCAATAGTATAAGTAGTCAGTGTAACAATCTACCAACATCAATTTGGTTAAGCACTGAGCATAACAAACCACATGGGTTTAATGAGCAAAAAAAACTTCCTCATGTGGAAATAACATCATGAGAGTACCAATTTCAACCCTATTGGATAAGTTACACAATCAATGAACTCCAAAAAATATTCTCATGTAGATGGTAAATATACATATATAATATATATGTGGGTTAACCAAATAGATATTTATGGGAATATATATATATATATATGGGCAAATAAATGGGCTTAGAAAAGTTGGGGTCAAGGGGGGTTGTATCTATTTATAGTTGGGTTGCCTAAATAAATGATCTCTATATAGTTGGGCCCCAATAACCTATGCTTATTATATATAGATATATAGCCATATCTAGGATAGGCATGTATATAAATGTGAGGGGGACCAATATATTGTGTGGTTTTCTCTCTTAATGAGCTTAATAATCCATAATATAAATTTTTTTGTGAGGTTTGGTTGAGCAATAAGAGTAGCGAATAGACAATCCCAATTTGGCTAAGCACTAAGCACAAAAAACCACTTGAATGAGAGTATTGGCAGGGAAAACAACCTTCCTCATGTAGAAAGAATAACACAATATTACATCAAGAGATCACCACTTCTAACCCTATTGGATAAGTCATACAACCAATGAACTTTTAAAAATATTCTCATGTAAGTGATCACTTGGATCCAAACAAACATACAAACTCCTAAACATATTATTATTATTATTATTATTATCATCATCATCATCATCATAATCATCATCATCATCATCATTATCATCATCATCATCATCATCATCATCATCATCATCATCATCATCATCATCATCATCATCATCATCATCATCATCATCATCATCATCATCATCATCATCATCATAATATCATGTAAGTCATATTGGCTCCTAAACAACATATAAAAGAGAAGTAAAACACCTAACCAAATAGAGTTATGTAATAGGATCTAATTTATAGTTTATATGTTGGATCTATTATCAGTATGCTAGTTGGTTAGTTTATTTGGAGAATGGAAATGGTCCACAGGGAGAGAATACTAATGGTTCACAAAAAATGGTTCACTTAGTCATTGTATCAACCAAAAACTATATCAAAAAGAAGGAATAATTCACAAAATAGTTATAAAAAACCAACTGCATTAAAAAGTTTTATTTTAGCCATGCTCCTAGTTAACTCACAAAAATAATGGTTACGTTAGTCATTCACACTTACCATGGGATGGACCCTACACTTAAGGATGGATATTGGCTAGTACTAGTGGGTATTAGTATTATATTCTACTAAAATAAGTGCCAAAACCTATTCACCTATCGGGTGGGATTGGTTTCAAATTTGGATTGGTTATCCTCGAGTGGGATTGACTACTATTAATAAGGATTAATTTCTATTACTTTTGATAGGCTACTACTGATTGGGGGTTGACTGGCCCCCTATTGATTAGTATTTATCTGTGAATACCATTGATCAATCAAGATAGAGGAGCCCTTCTATTTTTTGAGTGAAGCTGTCTATTTCCATATCCCCTCCCATCCCATTGATGAAAGGTTTGATGATGGTCAAGTGTAATCCTTTGAAAGGTTGAGTGCTCTTAGTCAATCTAGAATCACTCAATATGGGGGAAGCCTTGAAGTTAGTCTAACACCTACCAATCATCCACAGTGAATTTAGGAATGTAGGATGTGAAATTAGTCATCAATCACTTGAATCAAAACATCATTTGAGCTATACAAGTGAATGCAATTCCTCTAAATAAATGGAATGGGGTCTAAATGATGCAATCCAATGCATTAAGTTGAATAATGGGGTACACAAATGTCCTCCTCGATCAAGTACTAAAGAACATGTCCATCTAATCCATTGGATATATAATACTACTAATGTTGTTCCCATTGTGTAATGTATAATATTTCTTCATGATACTAGGTGGATATCCACTTCCATTCCCTAGAACTAAATTATGTCCATGAATATACATGTCAAACCAAACTACTCTAACATCCTATATCATTGTTATTAAGATTCATTTTATTTCATATTGATTAAGGATTGATATGTTTGGCTAAACACACCATACAAAAGGGCTAAACTACTCTAAACACAATTTATTGTTTTCCCTTGTGTTTATATAGATATGGCAACATTCTTGAAGAAAAAGGCACTCTTTTCCCATGACAAATCTTGTATAAAAGGTTTTTTTTACATATATGAGGGATGCATGAGAAAACAAAAGGGGTGGGTCTAAGCTTCTTCATTTCCCTCACTAAATTGAGAAAACCAATATCCATCAAGATTCATCCATAGATATGTACCTATTAAGTGTAGTGAGTCTTCTCAGAACAACTAAACATGATAGCCAAAAAATACCCATGATTCTCTCCTAAGAACTATTGATTTTGGTGATTCTAAAAACCATGCAACTACCTTGCTGCATATATATGGATAATAAACATCACCAACTATGTGCTCTGACCTATGATAGTTTTGATCTTTTATGGGCACTATAGCATAGTAGTTCAAACCCCCTACAAAAAAAAAGTGCCTTAGGGTTGATCCTATTCTGAACATGCCCCATTAGCTCTCTAAAATATTGAACCTAATGTAATTTCAAGCCTCATCCCAAATGTGTTACCACTTATCCATGCAAGATGTCTAAATATCTAACATTAAGCTCAAAGAAGTGCAAAAGAAAGATATTAAGAATCAAGATCCAAAACTGAGTCTACTAAAATTGAGCAATAAATTAAATCCATATGCTCAATACATGTCACGATCATGCTAGTGTTGTGATATATGGTGATAAATAACTTCACCAAGATCCACTAAAATTAGATCCATCCAAATGTGACAATAGAAAAAAGCCAAAACTTGCAGTGACTTGAATAAAAAACCTAATGTTTCCAATTATAATACAAAATATCAAAACAACAAAATACTTCACTTTCATTTATTATTAACTAAATAATGTTTTTGGTTGATGCAAGGTTACACATAAACCTCAATGATCCTGCATCACCTCAATTTATGAGATGTAAACCTTTATACCTCCAAAGACTAATGTGGGGAGCATCTTCTTGATGCCTCTTTTTCCTAGGGTAATCTCTCCTAAACAACCCCCATCATTTGTTGAAGTGCTTGTAAAATATGTATACCAATGTACATGGGTGCATCTCAATGCTCTAATGGTGGGACCAATGTAGAATCTACCCACCTAGTGCATCTACCTCCTCTGTAAGCCATCTTACATAGGTACAAGATGAGTTTAGTTCATTACAGAGGGATAAAGTTAATAAAAAAATTACCAAGAGCTCCAGGTGTTGAAATGGGAGGCCTTTTATGGGAAAGTCATAACCATCTCCCCCTTTCTATTTTTGGTGGATGTATTGCTTATTTTACTATGAAATAGTAATAGAGGATAATTGGTATAGATAATGATTGAGGTTTCTATGGATAATGATGAATATTGATCACATTCATATGGCTTGCCCAATCTAATTTAGTACTAATGGTATCATGTTTGTTTGCACTCACTAAGTTAGTAGTGATTAGTGGTTTCAAGTTGGGATAATGAATCTATGATGGGATAAACTCTTCCATTCATCTCAATTTTGAGTTGGTAACATTTGTTCATGTCCCATCATAGTATCAATAGTCCAACATCAATCACTTGAATGTGAAGGATATCTCTTCATCTGATATGCACCTATCTATCTAGCTAGAGGCCTTAAGGATCTTCCTTTATTGACACTAGCCTAAATTCTTCACCTTATTGAAGATAAATTTCAAACCCACTTGCCTTCAAGGGCCTTTATCTATCTATAAGTTGTCTATGGAATGTAGACTAAGTCATCTATTTGATGCTATCACTCTTGCTCATTTTAGGGAGTAAGTTGATTCAACTAATAGTTATTAAATTTAATGTGATGGTGGGTGTTACATCTCTTTCTATAGGATGAATTAAATTAAATCTCATTATCATTGACCATAAGTTAATATCAAATCCAAGTTAATGGTATATTTGATGATTCATCCACTCTAATTGGTGCTTCAACAAAAGCAGTCTTAGTAAGCTTCAACCAAAGTTTCCATTTTCCATTAAGGAGAAGCTTTCCATCAAGATTTTACATTTGTACCATGACTATGATATTAAAAGAAACACAACAACTTTCCATTATAAAAATAATCTTTTGAATTCAGGCATTCCTATTTGATGAGGGATAGAAGGAAGGAAACCCAAGAAAGTTGCGTGGAACACTCTACCTCTGAGTGGAGCCACATGATTATGACATCTTTATTTATATTTATTATATTTTATTATACAATATCCTTTTGTCTCCTCATCATCAATTTCATTCCCTTCCCCTTTAGCTTATATTTCACATCACATATATAATATAAATTGAAGAACATGGAATGGTAGGATAATGGGCATCAATCCCATGCCTTAAAAAATGTATCAATTGAGTGGAAGGGAAGGACCTTGATTGCAATCTCTCATCTTTATAGTTTTATGGAGAAGTGGGATTTTGATTGGGTATTATGCTTGAAATTTAATCCATTGTGATTCCCTTCTCTTTATATCTTCATAAATTCTAATCATCTCCCTTCTCCTTAATGATGAATCATCTTGCTTGAGTAGAGTATATATCCTAGACATGTCTACTCTAAGGTATTTTGATTTCAATTGGAATTTAAATCATCCCACTTTAGGATATTTCATTTTGAAAACCAAGAGAAGGTTGAATACTTCCATTCATATGGTGAACATGCTATGATGCTTGCCATGGTCTAGTAGTAGTGGCAAAGGGGGGTAGGTCCTAAAGGCTTTGTCGCTACCAATAGGGAAGATTTCTCTCACTAGTTAGCCATTGAAAGAATTCGTTAAGGTTAAAAAATTTATATTAATCATCAGAAGAATTAGTTAGGTCATATTTATATCAATAGGTTGAGGTTTATCTCTCATTGCACTTCATTCCTCTCCCTCCTCTCACACCTTGATTTTCTCAACCTACCCATCAATTGCATATTATATTATTATAAAGTATGGTAGAGATATATCATCACCCATATATTACATATATGATACTAAAGATGACTAGTATTACACATATAATGGATGCATCTATGTGTATATATGTGTATCTCAATTGATGAAGGAGAGGGGAAGCTTTTAGGGTATTCATGCTCTCTCCCAATGGCCTACCCTACTCTTATTAGATATAGATATATAAACAAGACTATATATAGAAGATAGAGGAGGTGGGCCCATATCCTATTTATATAAAGGGAAGGAGAAAAAACTAATGTTATGAGGTCAAGGGACTCCCCAGATATAGGTCAGGTGACTTATGCACTTGACTAATTCTTGGGGACCCTATCCCACTCAACCAATAGGGGAGAACTAAACCCTAACTCTATACCCTCTCTTGATGAAGGAGGGGGAGGGTGACTATATAATTAGGTAATTTATGGGTATGCTTGACAACCTTCCCACTCCCCCTCCCTCTCCCCTTTATTATAGGATAGGGCAACACCAAGTAGGGTAGGGCATAGTTAGGATCCAGGAGGGAAGCTATATAGATAGGATAGATGTGAACCCATATACCATCTCCCATATATATAAGAGGTGAGATAAGGGAACAAAAAAGACTATATATACTATTATCTACTTGGGAGGTTGAGGGGGAGGAGGGTGAAAGGATCATCATGCAAAAATTAATAAAAATATGCAAATAATATGAATTAACAGCACAAATTAAATCTGAAGAACACTTTAAAAGCTTGAATTGATCATAGACCACTTCAATGGGGTGATCTCCTTTGAGTAAGCTATATACAATAATTTCATGGATGCCTTCAATGGACTCAACACTTACTTATATATAAATTCTAAACTAAGAAACTACTACTTCCCATGAATGTGGGATAAAACAAAATGCTCACATGATGACTTAAAAATCATATTCATCTATATCAACTACTAAACAAATAAATAAAGAGATATCATAGGTTCATAACATCCCATCCCTCTTAGAAAAAGATTTGTCCTCAAATATTTAGATGTGGGAATTGGTGTTGAATCCAAAATAGTGGTTCCCATGTTTCATCCTCTGGTTGCATGTTATGCCATTAAATTAAAACCTTGATGATGGAGTGGGAGCAAAGTTGGCATGTGCACCTATCCAAGATTGCTCTGGTTCAAGAAGAATGGATCCTTCATTATCAAGTTTAGGTAAAATAGTCTACATTATGATGTTTTTGCCTATACATTTCTTCAGATAAGAGACATGAAATACTTGGTAAACTAGGGAAGAAGGTGGGAGCTCCAACCTATAAGCAACCAACCTAATCTTATGATGAACCTTATAAGGCCCATAGAACTTGGGGGCTAGCTTATGACACCCTTTGAGTTTTAGGGAGGATTTCTTGTAGGGATAGAAGCAAAGAAAAATCATATTACCATTCTTGAAAAGTGCACTCAAAATGGTATTGATCTACTTATTGTTTCATTTGATTTTATTCCATATGAAGATTTTCCCATAAGGTGCTAAGGATTTGATCTCGAGTTTAAAGAAGTGTGTCAACTACTTGGACTAATGAACTATTAGGGTTATACAAAAGGAACACTAGTGGTGCTTGACCATAATCTACTTCATATGGAGTCATTTTCATTAAAGTGTGGTAGGAGGTATTATACCACCATTCGGTGAGAGGGATCCACTTTGCCCACTAATATTGTTGTTCTGAGGTGAAGCAATGGAGGAATGTTTCCAAGCATTTGTTAACAATTTTAGTCTAGCTATCTATTTGTAGATAATACCCAAAACTCATCTTTAGTTGAGTGATAGTACATCAAAATAGTTCTATCTAAAAATGGCTAGTGAATGTTGCATCACTATTAGAGATAATAGATGAAGGAATGCCATGAAGATGGAAAATCTAGTCGAGGAAAAGTTGTACAATTGTGGAAGTGGTATAAGGATGGCTGAGGGCACAAAAATGACTATATTTGGAGAGACACTTAACCACAACCAAGATCATTATTTTCCCTCCAAATTTAGGGAGCTTGTTAATGAAATCCATAGAAATATCTATCCAAATCCTGGTAGGGATAGGCAAGGGTTAGATCAACCTAGGGATGAGTGTTGTTTCACCCTTGTTACACTGGCATGTATCACATTCAGCCACCATATATTGAATTACCTTTTTCATTCCCTTCCAAAATAAGTTATGTTGTGCCTCTTCATAAGTTTTGAGAAAACTTGAGTGCCCTATGGATGGAGAAGCATATAGTTCATAGATTATAACTTGCTACAGATCTATGCTCTAGGGAAGCACCAAATGACCTTTATATCATAGAGAACAATCATCCCAAGAATAATGCAATATAATCAAGGGGTCAGTGGTCAACTATTGAATGATTTGAGATAATGAGGATTCATTGACATACCCCTATTGTATAGTGTCCAAACAATTTCGAATGGGCATGGAAATAACTAAAAGGGAAGCTTGATCCACACATGTATGAGATAGAGCATTAGCCACAATATTATCTTTAAATTTCTTGTAAGTTATCCCATAGTCATAACCCATGAGTTTGCTGACCCATTTATATTATGATGGGGTAGACACCCATTGTTCCAAGAAATATTTTAGACTTTGGTGATCAGTTTTGATGAAAAAATGATTACCCAATAGGTATGGTCACCACTTCTATACTACATTTAAATGGCCATTATTTCCTTCTCATAAGTAGAGAGCACTAAATTATTGCTAGAAAGGGTTTTCTATTGAATGCAATCGAGCATCCTTCATAGAGGAGAATAACACCTAGTCTATTTCTACAAGCATCACTCTCAATAGTGAAGGTCTTCATTAAATTTGGCACAACTAGAATAGGTGTAGTACACATAGCTTGTTTTAATGCTTCAAATGCACACTCAACATCTTCTATCCAAGTAAAAGCACCCTTTTTTGACATAGCTATTAATAGAGCTACAATATTCCTGTAATCTTTGAAAAACTTGCTATAGTATCCAATTAGCCCCAAAAAACCATGGTGGCTCTTGAGTTTTTGAGGATGCAACTATTTTATCATAGTAGTTATTTTTTTAGGATCCACCTAAACCCCTTGGGATGTAACAATATGCCCAAGATACTCCACTTCATCTTGGAAAAAAGTACATTTGGACTATTTTTCACAAAGATGATGGTCAAAGAGAAGTTGCAATGTGATCTCCAAATATTAGAGATGCTTAAACCATGTTTTACTATAGATGAGTATATCATCAAAGAAGACCAAAATAAATTTATGTAGGTAAGGCTAGAATATTTTATTCATCAATGATTAAAATACTGAAGAAGCATTAGTGAGGCTAAAGGGCATGACTAAGAACTCATAATGACCATCATACATGTGAAAAGTTGTCTTAGGGATATCATCTTCATGAATCTAGATCTGGTGATATCCAGAGTAGATATCCAACTTGGATAAAAAATGAGTGCAATAAAGCTCATCAATAATAGGGATCAAGAACTTATCCTTTATCATGAGGTGATTAAGTTTACATAAATCAATGTAAATACACCATGACCCATCTTTTTTTTTAACAAGGAAAACTAGGGAAGAATATGGGCTGGTACTAGGGTGAATAATGCCTTACTATAGTAAATCTTAAATGAGCATCTCGATCTTGATATTTTGTTAAAATGGGTAGTGATAAGGCCTGATGTTGGGAGGAATGCTTCTTAGAAGGAGCTAATATGATGGTCCTCTAGTCGTGAAGGTGGAAATCCCACTAGTTTGGAAAAGACACATGTAGACCTCTACAAAATGGTTTGGAGGTCAGAAGGAGTAGTGGAGACTATTAAGGATTGCATTTAAATGGAATGGAGTTGGATATTGACACTATGTGAATTCTTCTTAAGAATCTTTTCCATGTGATGTGAACTTATGATGTTGAGAGATCTAGTTTGTAAGCCTTTTAATGTGTGTTTTTGCCTATTATCTAAAAACTACATCCAACATTTAGCAAACTCCCATAAAATGGGTCCAAGTTTGCATAACCACTAGGCTCCCAAAACAACATCACATCCACCTAAGGGCAAGGAAAACATGTTGGAGCATAAGGTATAATGTCTAATAGAGATACTCACATTGTGACACTTCCCTTTGAAAGGTAATGTACCCCCATTAAAACTCATGAATTCAAATTTGAAACAAGGATGGATAAAATAATCAACTTATTTGGTGACCTAAGGGTCAATGAAGTTATGAGTGCTACCTGAATCAATGAGTATTATGAGAGGGAGATTTTTGAAGTAACCCCTTACACATATGGTTTGTGGGGTAGTGACTCCTACTGAGGCATGAAGATATATCTCTAGTTGGTCTTCTTGAGAAGCAGGTTCCAAAACCAGTTGAGCATCTTTTGGATCATCTATTGTATCTTGAACATCTTCCTAATATTTAGTTTTTGGTGGAGAGTTCACATCCAATAGGTAGATATTTTGCTCAACACATCAATTTCCTTGAGTGAATTTACCATCATAGTTATAATAGAGTCCTTTTTCTCTATGGGCTTGCATCTCTACTTCAGTCAAATGCTTGATAGGAGTTATTCTGGTGATTGACATTGTTTGAGATCATTGTGGAGATATATTTTTAAATATAACAAAATTAGATTTGAATCACTACTGAGCTATGATCTTTTCCTCTACCAACTTAGCCAACCCTAAGGATTTCATCATCATGTTGGGCCAAAATATTTTAACCTCAAATCAAATTTCATCCTTCAATCCACTAATAAAACAACACTTGAAGAATTCATTAGATAATCCCTCTATATGATTGGCTAGTTTTTCAAATTTAGTTTAATATTCTCTCACTGTTCCTATTTGGAAAAGTTTAGTGAGTGCTCTAGTGAAGTCATCAAAAGCATTAGGGCCAAACCATTATAAAATGAGGGTGCAAAAATTGGTCCATATGGGTTCTTCATGAGACTTGGCATACTAATGATACCATTGAAGGGATTCAAGTTCCAAGTGAAAATATGCAAGTGGAACCTTGTTGACATCAAAAGTATTATGCAAACTAAAATATTGTTCAGCCTGATAGATCCATCTAGTTGGATCTGCACCATTGAATCAAGGAAAATTCCGCTTTAGCCCATGATAATTGCTTAAAGAAGAAAATTTAGTGTTGAAAGAAGACTTTAGATGTTGTATGTTGTTCATGGTGGTATGTTGCAGACTAAGGCTAGGAATTTTTTCATCAAGATTTTTGATGTGAGACTTGAGGGCAGAAATTTCATCCTCCATGGTTTTTGTTCTTGTTTGGGTTAATACCATGACCCAACTAACACACACACACACAAAACAATGGATAGGAAAACTAGAGTTAAAACATATTTAGTAAGGAATGTTTTGAATTTTGGGGAAAAAGGAAGGGGTAAAGGGGATTTTACTAAATTTTTTGCATAGTGGGAGTATGATTGATGAAGGTGAGGGAAATTTTATGAGTGAAAATGAAAAAACTAGAATATTGACCAAAGAGGGACAAAGGAGTAGAATGATACAATGAACACATAGGAAAAATTTCAAGGTAAACAAATAAAAATAGAAGTTATGGAAAAATCCCCAAAAAAAGAAATTTGTAATTTACGAGATTAGGAGTAAAATTGGGATATGGTACCTCAAGGAAGAAAATGGAATTTTAGGTGTTTGGGTAAATTTTTAGGATAAATGGGGTTATATATGGAGAGATATTGCAAAAAATGAAAAAAAAAACACTCTTTTTTCTATTTTTTGGTTTTATATCTAATGATAAGTCCTTCGAGAGTCTACTGAGACTCTATCAGTAGTTTGAACATTTTGGGTTCTATCAAATATATGTCTGCATGTCCTCTGATAGTTTGTGGATACTATACTAATTAAATATTTTGAGTTTGCTAAAAATGTTCTAAAACTAATAAAAATGGGCCCCAAGATTCAATGAATACCTAAGGGTTTTAAAATTTTCACTCTAGCCACTAATGCCATCTAAGTGAGTACCACTCTCTAGAAATTTTCTAGCCACATATTTATCTCTTTGTGACAACTCTTGGTTTTCCTCACGGATGGGAACTGCTCAATCAAGAAGGGGTCATTGCCCGTTTTGTTGGCAGCTCCTCTCAATGGGCTAGCTACTTTGGGGTTCATGTGGTACTCCTCATAATTATTTTTAGGGATTTCACCCAAGCACTTCCCATAGTTATGTGGTTAGGTTTTACCCTGATCCAAAAAATATTATTGTGATACAAAACAAAGTTATGAATAGAACAAAGTTACTAATTTTTGAAAAGAATTGTAAATAAACTATGCAGAGTTTAAAAAAAAATTGTGGCCCTGGAAAGCACTCTGATACCAGATGAAAGGATACTCCTACAACAATTAATAAAAATTCACAAACAATAGCAATTAACATCATAAATTAAATCTGAAGAACACTTAAAAATATTGAATTGATCACAAACCACTTCGAGGGGGAAACCTCCTTTGAGAAAGCTCTATACAATAATTTTGTGGATGCCTTCAATGGCTTCAACACTTATATATAAATTCTAAACTAAGAAACTACTACTTCCCATGAATGTGGGATGAAATAAAATGCTCACAGGATGACTTACAAAGCATATGCATCCACAACAACTACTAAACAAACAAAGAAAAGAGATATCATAGGTTCATAACAGAGGGCAAAAATATATAGTCTAATTAGGCTCATATATATAGGGTGTTATTAAGACTATCTATATGCTAATTCTTGAGGCCAAGGGAGAGGGTGATAAGGGTGACTATCAATAGTCAACACTCAATTAATAGATTAAGAAGGGGGAGGTACTCCTATGATAAATGACCACCACTGATGTAGCATCTCAATAAATAGATTGAGGAGGGGAAGGAAGGAAAGGCCAACAAAAGAGGTGAAGGAGAGGGGTAGCTAACTGATGTCAAGGCATTTATTCAATTGATCACCTCTAAAATTAAGGTCGAGGAGTGGGAGGATGGGGAGATTTTCCCTCTCTTAATAAAGGGCATTCCCTAATGCCAATCAAACAAATGTAAGGGTTTTGTGGGGTGAGGAATGCATTAATTCTCCCATTTGATAGGATGAGGAAGAGGTTGGTCAAGCCCTCGATCACTACTGGATTTAATTTGATATATGTAATTTAGGTCTCATATTATATAATTTAGTCTAGGTACTATTGGGAGTCTAAGGGGGAGGCCAACAAAGTAGGGGGATGGGGAAGGGAAGGAAGGGGGATGGGGAGGGGATGGGGTAGGAGTAAGAGGTACCCAAAAAAAATCAAGGCATTTATACACTAGAATTAAGGTCAAGGGAGGGAGGGAGGGAGAGGTTTTCCCTCTCCCCACAAAAAGACTCCCCCAACACCAATTGTATATATGGGGAGGTTTCATAATGGGAGGAAGGCCTTTAATCTCTCATTCAATAGGATGAGGGAGATGGATTAACCAAAAACTAGATGGGGGGCCTTTAGAAACTCCCTAGATGAAGGCCCAATGAAGGAGGGATAAAAAAACTCTAGTTTTTGGAAAGATTAACTTGTTTATGTGCATGCTTTTGTCCAAACCATGTCCCTTCTTCGACTCATTATATTTAATTATTTTTATTCTCAATAATTAATTTTTATTTCTCAATTTTTTCCATTGCCCCCATGATTACCTACATTTTTTAGGTTTTATTACTTGTGATGTATTTATTCAACTTGAAGTAGGGTCTCACTCTTTCTATCTTTTCCTAGTTAGATGTTGATAAAACTATAAAATGTTTGTCATCTACATCTACCCAAACAAAAATTCAATCTTGAAAGTGGATCTTCTCTACAAAATGGTCTAATTAGATCTCAATCAATAAAGGATACAACACATGAGTAGCCATTTAGGGAAAGGAAAATTGAGGACAAAGGCAGATATATAGTTAGAGATGATGTATTCAGTCTTTAAGGCACTTCAAATTGAACAACAAACATCACCAAAACATATGCAAATTACAAAAGATCCAAAATACAAGGCATGCAAATATATAGTTAGAGATGATGTATTTGGTCTTCAAGGCACTTCAAACTAAGACCCAAAAATTACCAAAAAGAGAGGCAATTTATAAAATAACAAAAATACAAGGCATGCAAATATATAGTTTGATATAATGTATTCAAGGTACTAAAAATTTTACCACAAAAATCACCAGAAAGATATTTACTTTATAAAAGAGCCAAAATACAAGGCATGTGGATATATAATTATAGAAAATGTCTTCAGTCTTCAAGGCACTTCAAACTTAGACACAAACATTTACAAAAAGAGAGACATAGGCATAGGGCCTTATAGATTTGGGCAATGGGATTACAAGAGTGTACAATTAATAGTTCTATAGCTTGCACACATCAATTCTTTTTGGGAACCATGGGAAAAGGATTTCTAGGTTATATGGTTTATAAATTTTTATAATAGAGGCCATTTACAAAAGATTCAGAATACCAGGTAGAGGATATCTCTACAATTAAGATCATATGTACCTTATAGATTTTGGAAATAGAATTCCATGAGTGTATCGTTAACATTTTTATATCTTGTAATTAACACATTAGATCCTTTTGGGCACCATGAGAAAAATATTCTAGGTTATATGGTTTGTATGATAGAGAAGCAATTTACAAAAGAGTGAAATCAAAAGGCATAGGACCTCTTAGTGGTTAAGATAACATGTACCTTTTAGATTTGGGCAATGAGATTGCAAGAGTGTATGACTAACATTTTTATAGCTTGCACTCACCATGTCAGATCCTTTTAGGCACTATGGAAAAACTATTTTTAGGTTAATAAAGTTTGTATAATAAAGAGAAGGCATCATCACCCATATAAATCCCTCAAACTAGAACTCTTCCTTACTTATCCCATTCTCAAAAACAACCTAGAGCTTTCATTCAAGCATATAATTTCAAAAAGGTAAAGATTTGCAATGCAATCAACATAACTACATGGTGCCTCTATAGAATTGGGTTGGTAGAAATGAAAGATTTCATAGCATGAGCACAAGAGGAAACCTTGGTTTGAATCACAAATATATAAATGAATGAATAATCCACTTCAACATTCATTGCCTGATTGTAATCACTAAAAATTTCAAGGTCAGTAGTAAAGGTGAAGAGTTATTTTTCAAAATTTTAGATTGTCACAAGCAATGAAATTGAACTCTTGAAAAGGGAAGGAGAAGTAACTAATCTGAATGGATGATAAAGAGATGGACAACGACATCATTCAATGTATGTTCAAAATGGGTAATTCAATGTATCTTCAAAATGGGTAATATTTCTAATCCATTGCCTATTTTTAGAGGATCTTCCATTAGGTATCCTCATTTATTTATGAATGCGATAAGTCCTATTTATTTTACCATCACAAGTGCAAACCTTCCTCTAAAAATCCCAACCCATTAAAGTTTCCTAGAATAATTTTCTTAGTACTAATACTATCTTGCCTTGGCATAACCTTGAAATGGGACCTCCAATAGATGATGGCCACCATTTTTCCAATACTCACAAGTGAATATGACAAGTAATATTTATTTTACCATCAGAAGTATAAATTGTCCCCTAAAAATGCCAACACACTAAAGTTTCCTGGTATAATTTGCATAGTGCTAATACTATCTTGCCTTGTAATAACCTTTTAAGGAGCCCTCTAATAAATGATGGCCTTCATTTTGCCAATACTCAAAGACCTATCAAGCAGTCTTTGATCACTAAGGCTAAGGTTTCTAGACATATAATGACCCTTGAAAATCCACCTACTATCTCTCATATCATCCATAATACTTGTTCCTCAAATTGCTCATGAAGTCTAGACATGAACTCTCTCCATTCAACCTTTTCACACTAAACTAGTTAAATTTTAGATGACTATGGTCAATGGTATCAACAAAATGTTTTTAAAAATGGATGTGACTATCATAAAACTTGGAAATTTTAGTAATATGATTCCTATTTTGGGAAAGTGTTTGTTAAATTTAACCAATGTTTATCTTCAGTAAAAGAATTGTATTGATGAAAGTGACTGAAATTTTGATTTTTTATTACCCCCTAAAATATTTTATGGAAGGGATTGCTTGAGAAAGATAAATGCAGTAGAGGGGCACCAAAATAAAAATTGATTATATAAGATGTTGTTGCCATACTTCCATATGAATCCTTGGAGCCTCGGATTGCAAGTTTTGGTCTATCAAGTGGCTCATAGGAATAGTGGAGCTCCTATGAATCAACCTCCTAGGCCTTCTCACAATGAATGAAATAAAAAATATAATTTACAATTTTTTGAATGCCTTCAAATTAATTGTCATTCTAGAATGTAATTTTTGTAAAAGGAATATTTTATGATGTTTTCCCAAAGTTACAAGCATGAGTGTTCTTCATTATCTCTAGAATTTAATCAAATAGTATTTATCTATTTAGTCTATCTCACGAGCATATAAGTTCCTCTCTCATTTTAAAAGCACCAAGCTATAGTTTAAGCCTTATTTTAGTTTAATTTTTGTATCCTAATTTTTTTTTGTTTAAGAGCTAAACACAATGGAACCTACTTTCCAGACTGATACAATTTTTAAGTTTATAAGAAAATGGACGTAGATGCACAAAGATAGGCACAAAAACTCACAACCATGCACAAATACTATTAGGAACCTGCAAACATAAAAATGCTTAGATGAAACCTACTCTGTACTCATGGTAAAACCAAAAACATGGTAATGGAATAGAATGATAAAAATAAATCCCTTTTCCCTATGCCATCCTAAAACCATGTTACATCCCTTCTCCTTTCCCCACATATAATGAATGGTAAAAAAAATTCAAAAGAGAACAAATAAACCTCCAAAATCTTGTATCAAGAAATCAAAAGTATCATAGGTCCCAAGTTTCATTTTTATTGATTGAAACAAAACACCATTTTATAATCACGGTCTTACAAGGAAACTAATATTTTATAGAAAACTAGATGCTGAGAATAAGGGGGATCATATTATAGATCTTTGAGAAAAAAATTGAAATTAAAGTATATGAGAAACAACTGTATCCAAAAACTAAATTATTTCTTCAAATATAAATAAAAAAAGTTAAATACCTCAACATTCATCCCCCCATGATAATCCCTCCCCATCATCCATGTCTTAATTAAATACTTCATATCATCATAAGAGTTGCTAACTTCAAAAATAGAAATCATCAAACATAACATGAATGTTAAATTGACTACAATATTTGAAATATAAAATAGAAATATAAATGTTGCATCACAAGAACCAGAATTAAAATCAATAACAATAAAAAAAAAGTTTGTCATAATTTTTTTGACTCTCTATTGAGAAAAAATTCTAGAATCATATCAAGTATTTCAAAAAGAATAATCAATTGGAATTAATTTTTGGACTTCAAGAAATGGGAGAAAATAAAGGAACCATGGTAATCGGTGCTCAAAAATATTGAAATACCTATGTTTATGTTGCTTTAAATAATGTAAAATATGAAGATGGTTATTTGGCCTCAATGAAATTTGAACTGCAAGATGCATCTAATATAAAGGAATTTGAAACATGCTAGAAGTTGATGAGTATGCAAATGAGATAGGAAATAAAAATTGGTGGAGAAAGATCCCATGATGAGGAAGAGCACACATAACTAATTTATATTTTCAACATTGATGTCACAGAGGTTAAATATTCATAGTTCTAGTGTAGTTTTTGTTCTGGTTCTTAATCTAAAATTACACATAATGATTGATGTACAAAAGATGATGCTATGTGACTAATGGATATTTGATATCATATTATAGAAAAGGTTATCATTAATTCTAAGGATAGATTTTAAGAGGTCGAGTGGGCCTGGATCACCTTGAAAAAATAAAATAGGATTAGGGAAATGAGACTGGTAAAGATAATGAGCATATATTCCATCAAAGTTGGAATACTGAGTTTGTTGAAAAATAATAATTTTTTTTGACTTATGAGCTAAAAAAGATTCCTTAATGTTAAATTTAATTTTTTGGAAGGTTAAAGTTTATATTCCTCATAGACATTCTTCAAAATTCATAATAGGGGAGGAACATCTATTTGTTTGCAATACATAGACTAGATATACAAACCCGAATTATAGAATATTATATATAGAGTGTATAAATTAAATTTTTATTCTAAATTGCCTTAATGTTTTGGAAGGTTCAAATTTAGATGTATCATACCTATACGGAGGAACATCTATTCTTCAAAATGTAATAGAAATGTTTGATGCATAAACTAGAAGCACAAACCCTGAAAAAATCATATTATATACACATTTTACATATGATATTTCTAATATGTATTTTCTATATTATGACTATTTGGGAACAACTGTAATAACTTATGCCTAAAAAATCACTTTAATTGATGTAATAAATTTAGAATAAAGAAATATAATTTTAAAATCTAAAAAATGGCAAACTACTAGAATATTTAATTGGTATAATAAATTTAGAATAAGGAAATAAAATTTTAAAATCTAAACAAATGGCATACTGCTAGACTAGAAATACAAACCCTAATAAAAGCATATTGTGATATTTATAATTTGTATTGCCTAATTTTTAACTCTTTAATTGATGTACTAATTTGAGAAATACATAAATAAATAGGATTTTAAAATCTATAAAATGGCACAATGGTAATGCTCATCTTAGCTAATGAATTCTACCTTCTACATTTTATCTTGTTTAGCCACAACCACAGACAACAAAGAATACAAGAAACCATATCACTCTATAACTTATGTCTCATTTCATATCATTTTGAATTCAAACACAAACACAAACACAAATAAAAAAAAAAAAAAAACATAAAAAAACAATGCACTCACAATGTGGCCACATAATACACAACAAACAATAGAAAAAAACAATGAAATGAGATGAATGAAAAAGTAGGATATAACATAGTTATTTATACCTCTTATTCAACATCTTTCATCTCCTTTCAAATGGTTATCATCTACTTTTTTGGGGTATATTCTCAAACAACTCTTTTCTTTGTTTGCCTTTTTTTAGCTCTGCTCCTTATCCTTATCTCTATACTGCATATCAAAATATGGTTAACTCCGTTCAATCCCTCCAATGGAAAATTTATAGCCTCAATTTTTATTTTTTTAATAAATAAACTAATAAAATATATTAAATTAAATATTAAAATGAGTATATAAATTTTGATGTGATGTAAATGCAGATATAGAGTATAAAACTTTTTTGATCAATTCCTCTATATACTTGAGTTGTGTATATTTAAATTTTTTAAATGGTGAATAACTCATGCTCTTGACCAAGAGATTAGTTAGGGAATATGATGTGTCAATAATATGTATATATAGAATTAGAGTGATAAACATAGTAAATATAATCACTAAGGATCTCTATATATTATCTTGTCAATAATATCCCATAAATTATCTCCTACAAATAATCACTATAAATGTATTCAATAAAGATAGGACTCTAACACATTACTAATAATTATTGAAGGGATATCTTGAGTATTGAAAATATTCTACATAGTGAAAATTTTCACAAAAATAAAATATCTTTTAATAATATTTTTTAAATTATTTGAGTCACTACCAGTTATTTCCAATCATAAAACTAATCAAACATAGATTCATCGTCTCCTTTTCAATTCCATGAAGTGGATGTGTGAACATGGTTGATGGTAATTATATATAATAAAAAAATGATGAAGGGGACACATGAAAATGGTTAGATCTAGTTTATTAATGTGGTGGTCCAAAAAACCATTGTGATGATGTTGATTTTTTTCCAATATACAATCACATCACACTTACCTATGTAAAACATTGAATTCACTATGTAGATATTCAGTGGCCCATATGAAATTATTTGTGAAGTTAAGATAATTGTGTTTAGACATCTCCAAGGTTAGGAATCTTGCCTACCTAAGAATGTGGTTATGAGGAAATTGTTTAAGTTGAGGTAAGTCAAGATCATGATGGGAATGAGAATATTGAAAGTGTGATCTCAATTCTTAATTTACACTCTCTACAAGGATGATTCACTTTTTTATCACATATCTAGGAATAAAATACCCTAAAAAACAAAAGCAGTTAAAAAATGTGCCCACACAAAAGCTAAACAACAAAACATGCCCTCTAAATTGAAATGCCACCTAAAATATAGTTGTCATTTTTGCTTTTTGAGTTAACAACTCACCTTGTTCAACAAAAAAGAAGCTAAGAGCATGAATTTTACTTTTCTTACTATTTCATTTAGTCCTACCTATTATAATCTTACGAGGAAAAAATCAATTAAGTTTTTGACTAATGCTTTTAAAGAAATTACAAACTTAAGATATCGTAATAAACAATACATCCAAATATAAATAAATTTTATATGAAAACACACATGAAATAATTTGGTTTAAAATATTTTATTCAAATGGAAAAGAACAAAAAAATATACAATTTCTACATAAACCAAAATAATATTTTGGTAGACAAAAATGTCCCCCTTAATGGTATTACTCGAGTCACAACTGATTGGGGTTAACTTAGGTGTACTCAGAGCTAATCAATCTCAATTTATTAACTCATGGTCAATTATGGTCAGTGAATCATGATAATCCCAATTATACATTACCTCAATTGCAATTGATAGGTTGTACTATAAGTGCAATTGGGGTTAATTAAATCCAAGGGTCATTCTTTTGAAACAAAATTGACCATATGATAAAAGTAAGTCATATATATAGTAGATATAAATACTAAAATTGAATATTTATATCATCTTAGTCTTGTACATTTTACAAATATCAATCAAGGCTCTACCCTTCAATTTCAGACTTCCCTACGATTGAAAGGCTCGCATTCACCATCTCATTGTGCTTAAATGATTGTCTCTTAGTTTGATCCATATCATTCTAATGACCCAAGTCTCTTGTACAATAAAAAAAACTTAAAACTTGATAAACATCATTCACTACCAGTTTTAAATCTGTACCTATTTTCTAGCCCTCTAGATACTACTAGCCATAGAGGGACACTACCACCAACATTACTGTCTAGATCTTTATCTAGTGTCCATTAGCCAAAAGTCATCCAAATTACAAAATGATCAAAACCTATGGGTTAGCCAAATTATATTATTAAACCCTACCATGACATATTTTAAAAAGGCATTGTATAAATACAAGTATAAGCCTTCTCATTCATCATCTAATAAATACCAATTAAACACTTGTCAAAGTTAAATCAATGAATTACACAAGCACTCTAATCTACCATATTTATCTTTATTTTTATATCAAGCATAAGAGTAGTCAGATCATAGGTTTGAAGTATTCAAAGAGCATTCCATGAGTAATATTTATCAAATTACAAGCTAGATCAATACATGTATCTTCACATAGCATATTGAACTCTTATGCACACACTTTCCCACACATAGGGGATATATACATAAGTTTGAGGCCCTACTTAAAGTATTAGATTTGTATACAACACCCATTAATAGAGGGGTCTTTGGGGTATCTATAAAACATGAACCCACTAACCCATTTTAAATAAAACTCATTCCAAGGGTGAAGAAGGGTGGAGAGTTAGGACCTATATCCAAAATATGATTACATCAGTAGACAGGGGATAGAAAACACAACATAACAAAGTTGGTTACATTTAGATCCATTCATTATTTCATATTAGACACCCTATGTCATAGTTAGATATTATCATTGATGGTAGTATCGACAACAATAAAAGTATAATTTATAGAATATGACGATTGATCAAAAATTCTAATCTTATGTATTCTACACTTGTTTTCAGTCTAAAATGTTTGTGCATAGTAAACCAGCTAAGTACCAATTTTTATTATTTATTGTAATATCTTTTGTAGTTTCTTTTTTTGGATAAAAACAATAATTTCATATTTTTATGTAAACCCTTTCTGGTAAATTTCTGAATTTTAATTTTTATATTCACATGCAAATACTAGACTAGCATGTGCAACACTAAATACTAAAAACACAAATTGTAATATTTATTTCAATCAATTAATTACATGAAATAACACTGGAGGTAATGTTAATTGATCAATAAATATGTCATACTCAAAACCTAAGGCACAAAAATAGTAAATTCTATAATTATAATCTCTTACGGTCTAATTTCCTATAATATTATTATTGTATAATAGCCCAGGTATGTTGCACTCTAGCTAGGGCATTGGAATGGTAGCTGATGGTGAGTGGATATCCCTCCTAGGGTAATGATTTGAATTTCATTACAAAGAAAACCCCTCAAGAAACCTGCACTACAATCCAGGGGTAGTGAACTACCTCCCAAATTTTGTGCCTTTATATGGCAAGTTTTATTATCCTAATAATTCCTTGTAAAAAAATTTGAAAATAGATTATAACTTTCAGCTAGTCTAAAATTTAAAAATATCCTAATTTGTCTACACAATGGTAATCCTTAGATGGAATTGCCTCACTGAGAAAGAGGGTTTCTATCCTCTTTACCTATACTCTATAGGGGTTTTGTCCTCTAATGAAAAAATTGAACATAGAAGCTCCAACTTGAAAATAGGGTTTTCATTTTTGAAGATGAATAATGAATAATCACTTTTAAGCCTATCACCTCTTTTTATAATTTCACTTTTCATTCCAAAAATCCTAAAAGAGTTTTAAAACACTTTCGAAAAAATATTAATTTTTGGACCATTTAATAAATACTACCTTTTTGACACACTTAATAAATAATAATGCATAAGCGTCCTTTTTTCATGTTATAAAATAAAGTGACTTTGGATAGCTCAAAATATTATTATTATATTATTTTCATAATAAAAAAATTACAAAAAAGGGAAATCAAATTCTATCCTTTCCAAAATTACTTTTACTCAAGTAGTTGCAAGCTCAACTACTTGAGCTCTCCCTAAATGGTTATCTTTGTAATACTCAGATCCCAATTCATCCTTGGGAATTTACAATCCCATGTTCTAAATAAACTTTTCTTCATTAGTTTGTTTGATTGTGAGCTAGCAAGAAATTATTCCTCTCACACTTCTAAAACATTAAGTTTTTACTACATGTTACCCATAATGGCCCCTTTTGATATTGCACTCTCATTACCTACATCAGGTGTCTTTTATTTACAATTTTTGGTTGTCTTAGAGAATCTGAAACTAAACTATAAATCAACACTCATGAAGTTAAAATGACTGCCAAATTCATCTAATTGCACTTGGAATTCACCTATAGTATTGGATCTTAGCAGTTATGTAGAGCTTAAGGTCTTTATTTTTCTACTATGGGCACAAATTCCTACTGCAAACTTACAACCATATCAACTATCCTTTCTTATAGGATTGAATTCCATTTTCCTTAAGAATTTGACAATACCTTTATAATTTTCTCATAATCAATTGCACTCATAGGAACTCCTTTTTTTTAAATTTCTTGTAAAATCTCCAAAGAATTTATGGGTTGCCCAACCTTAGAATAAACTTCCATGAGATATACAAATGAATGAGAAGTTAGTTTACCTCCAGTGTTAAATAACTTTTCCCAATTTTCACATTCATTGGCATCTTTCTCATATGCATTGCCAAAATGTTTTTGATCATGTTTCAACTCAAGTTTTTGGCATACGTAAGCTTTGAAATGTCTCAATACACTATCCCAAGAACCATGTTATATAATGTAACCAATTGTTTAATTTGTGAACTCAATACCTAACTCTACCAAAATAATCTTTTCAAGTGCATGCTTACTAATATAATCATTATGAAAGTCAATCTAATATGTTTCTTAGATCAAAACATTCATTTAATAATTTAAACTTACATCATATGAAGCCTCAATAAAATGTATCTCATCCATCAATTTTAGCTTCTCACCTAAACCCATGATGTAAGAATCCATCCATACCTTGTGTCCACTCCAAGTGTATAATTTTGAACTCTAAATGTTGAATGTTAAATTCTAAATCATGATGTATGGAATGGTGAAGCCATTTTATAATATCCTGACCTTAGTGGATTTTAATTTACACAACCAAGGGTGTCCAACTTGTATGTAGCTTGGGTTCTAATCAAAGAGTTTACATTCCTTTGTTACTTTAGAAATTATTGAGATACCCTCAACACCTTCATCCAAACAATAGGATGTCCACATTCTATGAAAAACTCTCTCTAAGGTAAGGTTAAGTTGTTGAATCCTCTTGGTATATGGGATGGTGAAGCCATCAACTGCAATCACATTAAATCTTTTATCATTTTTTTACCTCAAAAATTCACCTATATTCCATATGTAAAAATAATTTTGAGCTTGAATCAAAGAATCTATATGCCCTGTGTTTTTTCAATATAAATTCATATTTGCATATGGATTCTTCTTTCAAGTGTGTACAATGTTGTAATGAAAGATCACACAAGGAGATATGAAATTCCCATCAATGTGATTATCATCTTATGGAGATTATCCTATGTGTATCTTGGAAATGTAAACATACTTAGAACTTGATTCCAAATGTGTGATGTGTTGATATTATATGTCCTTTCACAATATTAGGAGTAAATGTCAAAACACTACAATACACTCATTATAAAAAATCTAAATATCAACATGATGTTTACTTTGCTCATGTCTAGAAATATCTATAGGATCCCATATTAGGATGCATAGGTGGCTTTGTGACTTATCTTCTTGAACTTTGACTACAACTGAGGGATCATGATGATGTAAACATAACCAGTTACACAAATACAACTCATTATATATGGATAACATCATGCCATTATTGAATGGTATATTAGCAACTGAATCAAAACTGGTATAATATGAAAAAAATATTGCTTCCCTATCTAGCATACCATAGACCTTGTATATAAGACAACCATTTTGACACTTATCACCAATCTCCATGTCAAATATTATGACACATTCATTTACAAATATGATTATTATTCAAGAAATTACACTCTCTATCCAAACATCAAATTTGAATCCAACCAATACAGTAGTATGAATCTACTTACCTTGTAATTGATTTTCTCCATTGTCACTTAGGATACAAGGTGACATGCCTTTGAACCTCACATTTGACTTATGGGTCTTAGGGTCTCTTCATTATAATTATTCTAAGCATATCCTGTAATCCATGATTCTTACTCTTTACAAGTAGATAAATTTTATGTTTCCTTTGGTTCCTCCAAAAGGCACACAAATGTATTTGTGGACCAATTATAAATTTGAGTTCAAGTTAGCCTTAATAACACAATTTTATCTAGTCTTTTGGGATAAGGATGGAGTAGAGAATTAATAAACAAAACTTGAAAAATAAAAATTGATTGTTTGGGCATACCTATATGTGGTTCCCATGCATGAACTATACCTTATTGATATCGAATGTTTTATTATTATAGATATTGATGTGTGGCTTGTAGCTGAGATATTTGACCCTTGTGATTCAACCACTAAATCTCATTGTGGTTCATAATTTTTTCCTTAGCTCATTTGAGGTTAGTTCAATTTTTTTACTATCTATTTGTATGGGATAATGAAATTATCAACAACATTGATATTGAAATAAATAATTATATCATTTATATCTCAAAATATCACCTATATTCTATACCATTATGCAAAATGCATTTTGAGCCAAATGATCTATATTCATTTTTTTACACTTCTTGGATGGTAAAACTAAAATAGATTTGTGTTATGTTTCCCATAGCTTGAACTGAAATTAAAATAGTTCTTACCCTCGTTGAAAAAAGTAGGAGCTTTTGAGAGATTATTCTAAAATTTCAAAATTCCAAAATTCTAAAATTCAATCTTATATGGTAGTGGCTTACTCTTCAATAGATTGTTGGGTAGCTCATGGATTGGCACATCTATTTCCATCTTTTGATCTTTGCATTTAGTTAGTGATGCCTTTTGCTCCTTGGATTCATTGACATAAATGCAATCAATAAAAGTCAATAAAACATCTTCTACTATTGAAGGATCTTTACCCTCAACCTACATGTTAGATCCCTCTTATTCTTGCTTAATGACGTCTTGTGGCTTATAATTTGATTGATATTTTTAATTCATAATTTATTCCTTATTAATATTTTGAGGTTTTAAATTCAATTGCTCTTCTTCCTTATTTAATTTTATACTTATTCCTTCTTTGATAATATTTAAAATTTATTCAAAGGTAAAGTCAGACTTTTCATCATATGTGAGATGTTTGCTCAGACGATTTTGAATGATCCTTATTCCTCTTCTTCTTGGATCAGGTCTCCCTTTTAAGTCACATAAATATCAAAGGGTTATGTCAGCTTGAACTTTTAGGTTTAGATTATAATATTATTCATAGTAAGCCTCATAATTAATTATGATTTTTTATCATTTATCTTCTTCTTCTGACTCTTTTTTGTCCATCCATATTTTTATTGATGTCACTAGATCTAGCATGATATTTTGATACTCTTCCAAATGCTTGTCCATTCTATCTCTTACCCTATAGGCTATTAGGATCATATGCTATGATATAAATGTAGTGTCCCTTTTTGGACAAAAAGAAATAATTTCAAAATTTTCCATAAACCCTTTCTGGTAAATTTTTGAATTTTGGTTTTTATATTCACATGCAAATAGTAGACTAGCACATGCAACACTAAATACCAAAAACCCAAATTGTAATATTTATTTTAGTCAATTGAATACATGAAATATCATTAGAATCAATGTTAACTACTCAATAAATGTGTCCTACTCAAACCCTAGGGCATTGAAATAGTAAAATTTTATAACTATAATCTCTTAGAGTCTAATTTTCTACATCAGTACTAATTTACAGTAGCCTAGGTGTGTTGTGCTCTAACTAGTGTGTTGGAATAGTGGCTGATGGTGAGTGGTGATCCCTCTGATGGAAGTGATCTTATTTTTATAAAAATAAAACCCCTCCAAATACATGTGCTATAGTCCTAGGTTAGATAACCTCCTCCCAAATGGTGTGCTTATGTTCAACAACCCTGAATGGCAGAAATCTACATTTTATTATTCCAATAATTCCTCACAAAAATTCTAAAAATAGATAATATCTTATAACTAGTCTGAAATTTGTAAATATCCCAATTTGTGTACACAATGGTGATCCATGGATAGAATCACCTCATTGGGCAAGAGGGTTTCCATTTTCTTCACCTGTACACTGGAGGATTTTTGTCTTTTGATGGAAAATTTGAACACAAAATCTCTAACCTAGAAATACAGTCTAATTTTTAAAGATGAATAATGAATAATCACTTTCGAGCCAAATTCCTCTTTTTATAATTTCACTTTTCATGCGAAAAACCCTAAAATCATTTTAAAACACTTTTAATCAAATATTACTTTTTTTCCCATTTAATAAATATTATTTTTTGGCTCACTTAATAAATAATAATACATAAATATCCTTTATCCATGTTATAAAGTAAAGTGAATTTAGAGAATTTAAATATTATTATTAAATTATTTCCATAACTAAATATTTTAAAAAGGAGACATGACATCTTTCAATAGTTATAATTTAATATTTTTAGCAATCTCAGTTGTATAAATTAAGAATATTATTTATTTGAGTTTTTTTTATCACTTGTCCTACCATAGATTAGTTTATCACCCTTGTGTTATAAATTCTATATTTCTTAACCCTAGATCCCCTACAATCTAAAAATTTAGGGTTAAACATTTTGGTGATTCTAAACTCTATATTTTTAACCAAACCCTAGATTAAGTTTAGGGTTTCTCCTTCTAAAAAAATCCTTTCAGATTCACGTATTTATTTTTTAGATATAATTTTTTACATGATCATAGCTTAAAGAATGTTGCTTCATGTTTTGGCCTTAGGCATTTTGATTGTTTCCTGTGTGATTGTGTCCCAACTTAAAACCCTTATTATGGATTCTTTCATTGAAATCCATAGGAAGAAGTCTCTTCCTTTGAATAACTTGATTAATGTTCTATATGACCAATGTATTTCATATGAGTATCTTATGGCATCTCTCAAAAATGTTCTCAACGCTCCCTTTTTTCTTAAAACTATGATAATGAAAAAACCAATAATAAAAATTTCAAGTCTAAATGAATATGGTGACAATCATAACATATCTTCATATGCTTATGAATGTGATTATCCACATCTCAAATATGAATATGAGGAGCCTACTTATCATATTTATTCTACATCTAATGATAAAATACCCAAAACATTAAACATGATAAGCTTTGTTCATGCATCAATGCAATAAATTAACATTCATGATGTTGAAGAATTTCATCATGCATAACACAATGCATTTACTTTATTTCTAATGATGAACATGTTGAAAAGGATGAATGTTTTCCTTCTTTCCAAACCATTGATAATGTTGAAAATATTTTTCCTTATTCAAATCACTCAAATGAAAATAATGAGATTACTTCTCTCTTTTTAGATATCAATGATAAAAATGCATGTACTACTTCTCTCCCTATTATTTTATATTGGAAAGATGAAAATAATAATACTAATAAAATTAGTGTAGGCATATGTTGTTATACTTTTCTTCCAATTTAAAACAAAAAAACACCTTTGTCAAAGGTTTCTTAATGAAAGAATTTCCTAAGTCAAGTAACAATAATGCAACTCGAGATTCAAATGTTAGTTATGCTAATGTTCCTTTATCATATGACAAAGATGTATCTAAACTAGAAAGTGATATTGCATATTATATCCCTTTTTCAAATGCATGTGTCAATCCTAGATAAAGAAAATGAAGCCATAATTCCTATTCCTATTATATGCCATGAAATTTTAAATAATCTAATACCTTGCCAAGATAGTGGAATTAACCTTAGTGACATCCAAAATGACCTCATGACATCTCTTGTCTCATCATTTAAAATGTATTTTCCTTTACCTAATGTTTCTAATTCATGTGATGATCCTACTTTAGAATGCAAGGATGATGGTAAAGAGCCCATTATTCATATGTTTTATATGGATGGTAAATATTAACTTATAAGCACCTCTTCAACCTCTTTACCGATCCCTCTTAATGACATTCTATCTATGATGAATACTATAATAACCTTCAATGACAAATGACTATTCTCAAGTTTCAAGTATCTTCCCATGAGGCTATATTTAATGATAATATATTAGAGGACCTATTCCTTATGTGGGATGTTTTTGATCATCCATATCTTTCCAATTCTGTCATACCTAGTTTTCTTCCTCTGATGGTCAAGGATATCTTGTTACTCATTTGAAACATTATATATATTTATTTAACCATTGGGATAAAGACTGGCAATTGTTACTTAAATCTTTCCATATAATCTTAACTCAATAAGCTCTAGATTGGTTCTATAGCCTTCCAAATGGTTCCTTACCAACTTTCAAAAAACTTGAACGTGTATTATTATCTAATTTCCATAAATATAACTTACCAAAGCCACCATTGGACCATATACAAGTCTTAACTCAAAATGAGATTGAATCTATTCAAGACTATATTATTAGGTTTAAGGATATATTATATTCATTAAACTACACCCCCTTAGATTTATAAATACAATTCATATTTAGTTAGGGTCTTCTTTCTCCACTTCACGAAATAGTATTGCACCAGCCCTTTACTTATTTCAATACTTTATATTGGAATGTGTATAAATATGCATGTGCCTTAACAAATACCAATATTGAATAACTTATTTCTTCACCTAAATGCAAATGGTTATAAAAAATTCTTACCATGAAACACAACAAAGCAATAAGGGTCACGAGCTACCTCAAATACATTCTTCTAATTCAACTATGCATAACAAAGACCAAATAATAAAAATTTTACACTAAGGAAAGGAATCCACATACATAATACCTCATACAATTAAAACCTATACTTTGATAAGAGGTAACCACTTTAGTTTGATTAGAAAAAAGATATATCACATGACATATTTCATAGACTATTGGGTAAATAATTGATTACTCTTCCTCTAAATTACTACCATCCACCACACAAATTTGAAAATGTAAAAGCATAACCCTTTTGTACCTACCATGGTATTAATGGACATCATGATAACAATTATTTTTCACTAAGGCAAAATATTTCACAACTTGTAGATTGAGGGATTATTGTACTTCAAAAAGACACATCAAGGTCTATTTACACTGATTCTTTTAGAGGTCATTATAAGAGGGTCATGACATCTTATTCCACTTCTTTTTAGGAACATATGGTCCATCAAACTTCACATAAGTTGACCACTAGAATAAGCCCTTATCCTAGTGTACCCTCTACTATGACTGATATTTCCCACACTAATCCTACCAAATATCCATTGGTTGATCAAACTCTCACTAGAGGGCCACGTGGAGGAGGCATCAATCCAAATTTGATAGATCCTACTCACATATTTACACAACATATTTGGGTACTAAAACTATAACACACACACACATATCAGACATATATACTTGGCACTCCTAAAGATACACCGGTTATAGTGTTAAAACCAAAATACAAAACTAAATTACCACTTGATCATTATAGTCAAGATTTCTTGTTCCCAACTAGATTCTATTGTGTATGATGATTACCCCAATTATCACTAAACTAAAGTAAATTAATAATTACCAATACTTTACCACATAAGAAAATATAATATTTCAAACATATTACATGAATAAAAGAAAATTATTTTAATCAAACACATAAAATTTGTGCAATACTTTAAATATTACATGATTTTATTAAATACATTCATACCAATAGGGTAGTCACAATTCTTAGGATTTCATACAAAAACACACTTGAACAAGAGAAGTTTATTCCAATATAACTAATTATTAGACCTACTAAGGTTAATCTTATGTGAAAGGGTAAGTAATAGGCAATCCCATTCCCTAAAAAAACCATATTGAAAAGTTGTTACACAAGAGATACATATTGGATTCCATAAAAATTTCATCTACTCTTATATAGCATACTTAGATACCTAGAGAAATTAAACATGTTTCAATTATAGTTACTCTAAAGAAACCATAGAGTACTCAATGATGGGTTCAAAAAACCCCTATTCCTAAAATTGTTTCTTCATGACCACATAGTTATATTGTACATATGTTGAGTACCACATATTCTACAGATCCAATTATGACACCTATGCATTCTCCTTGGTAGTACCACTAATTTCATATACCATAATTTGAGTTTGTAGCTACCTATGATCATCTATTGGATGGGATCATAGGATAACCTTTTCCTTTCAAATACTAAAATAAAATACAAAAGCATACAAATGATTCAAAAATACAAAAATATTTAGCATTCCTAGATTTTACTAGTTCCTAGGCATCTATGTTATTTCTTGTATGTTAGTAGATAACATATCATTTCACTCCTATATACTCATATGTTTCATGCATATTTGAGTGTGATATAGGAATACCTAGACACATGATCTTTTTATTTCCAAATGTTGGACCTTTCCTCTACTCATGTCATATAGTATGTTGGGTGAATTTTCTTATTTTTATCATGATTGTTATAGGTTACATATCCTTTATGATCATTTCTACAATTCATGTTTGAGCTTAGATGCCAATACTTACACATCCACACTCATATCTTTCACATTATACTTGATATGTTATACTACATAATGTTTTTTGATAACACATGTATGTAGGGGCTACTATAATATTCTTATGTTGGTTTCTTATACTTAATTTATTCACATGGTCACTTCCTTGAGTGTATTATATTGTTTGTTATTATCTTGCTTGTGGAACATTTGAATATGTTCCTTCCTTGTTGGCCCCTATGCCATAGTATGTTGATTATAAATTTTAATATGTCATTATATGTTGATTGGACATTTAAATATGTCATCCATTTCAATTGTGCAATATTTGAACATGCCCTTTGTATGAGGTCTCTTTAGACCATTCATTTACATTACATTGAGTGCTCTTGTGTGTGTGATTTATTGGTTGATGGTCTTTTACTATTACCCTCTAGACATTGCCATGATAAATATCATGCATATTAGGACTTGATGTGATCATACACTATGAGCCTAATTGATATATCTACTTTGATGTGTTATAACTATATGCTACATGATTTATAAAAACACTATGCAACTACCTTCTCCTTTTGAGGTAAGTTACCTACCAATTTATATTTACCTCACCTCAAAATGGGGGTAATTTCAGTGGGTCATGTCATAGAAGGCATGACCTCCATATTTTCATAGTTTTTAGATTGTAGTAGGGGTATGTCATAAGAATATGTCTTCCATACTTACATACCTTCTCATTTTCTAGATTGTAGCAGAGGCATGTCATAATAACATGACCTACACATGTATACACTTACTCAATATCTCTAAATTTTAGCAGGATCATGTCATAGTAACATGACCTACACACTTGCATAAATTCTAGTTCAATTTCATGATTCAAACATACACTTGTATCAGAATATTATACATTACATCTATTTAGACATGGATTTGAAATAGTTTTTTATTTATATTTATGACACATACACTCCAACTCAGACATATTATAGGTGTCTATGCCATGATATTTCCCCAAAATTTACAAAACTTACCAATTATACTACTCACCAGGATGCATAGATTACATTAGGATGTAATGTTAACAAGTTTTTTTTTTGCTACAATAATGGGTTCATTTAATAGGTTAAAGTGATTAAATCATTCAACCTCACCAAAACTATATATCAAATTGATTAAATCATCCAATCTCACAATATTTATGGGATGAGTTGATTAAATCACTCATCATCACCAGATTATGTATACTTACACTTTAGTTATGCAATTGAGATATAATGATCTCAATGGCCATGTCACAACTCATCCTTACATCATATTGGGGCATAATATCTTCCATTCTCCTTTTTTATATCTCCAAGGTTTAGGTTTGAACCTTTTCTTGCACCAATGCTTCCCAAGAAAACATCTTTACCATGTCAAAAATTTAACAAGAAATATGGTTGCATTAACACACATGTGTACTCCTTCCTTGTTCTCTTTATTTTCAAGCAATTCAAATATTTTAAAATTTAGATTATATGCACTGACTTACACTATAAAATTATCTTAGTTATAGGTCATACAACAACAAAGCAATCAAAGTGGGCTCAAACAAAGGCAATGTGTTATATACACCCTATATGCATTTCTTTCCTTTAAACTAGTAATTTCATCCTTATGCATTTCTAGATTAATAGGTGGGCAATGTAGATACTAAAATTGAAAAATTATAACATCTTAGTCTTGTAAATTTGACATATATCAATTAGGCCTCTACCCTTCAGTTTTAGACCTTCCTACATCTGAAAGGCTCACATTCACCATATCATTATGCCTAAATGCTTATCTCTTAGTCAGATCCATATCATTTTGATGTCCTGTACTACACAAAAAATATAAATTTTTTGATAAACATCATTCCCTATTAGTTTCAAATCTATACTTGTTTTCTATCCCTTTGGACACTATTGGCCATAGTGGGACACTACTGTTGATGGTATTATATAGATCCTTATCTAGTGTCTAGTAGCCAAAAATCATCCAAACTACAAAATTATCAAAACCTATGGGTTGGCCTAATTATCTTATTGAACCCTACCATGAGATATTTTCATAAGGTGTGGTATAAATATTAGTCTAAGCCTTCTCATTCATCATCTAGAAAATACCAAGAAAATACCTATTAAAGCTGAATAAATCATTAAAAAAATAACTCTAATATACCCTATTCATCCCTATTTTCATATCAAACATATGAGCAGTCATATCATAGGTCTAAAACATTCAAAGAGCAACCCATGAGTGATGTTTTCCAAATTAAAAGCTAGATCAGTGCATGCATATTCATATAACAAATTACATCCTTATGTGCACACTTTACCACACAAGGGATAACTACATAAGTTTGAGGCCAACCTTGGAGTATTGAATATATTGGTAGTACCCATTGATATAGGGGTATTTGGGGCAACGCAACACTATGAGCATACTAACCCATTTTTAGCAAACTCATTCCAAGGGTGAAGAGATAGGGTTTGATTAATTAATGAAGAGTGACAACCTATATCCCAAATCTAAGTACATCAATAAAAAGGTGATAAAAAACCCCAAACAACAAAGTTGGTCACATCTAGATCCAGTCATTATTCTATACTAGACACTTTCATCATAGTTAGACACTAGCATTGATGGTAGTGTCTAGATATGATGATAGTGTCTATGACCATAGAAGTATAATTTCTAGAGTTTGATGACTAATCCAAAATTTTGATCCTACATATTCTACACTTATTTCTAGTCTAGATCTATATGCACATAGTAAACTAGCTAAGTACCATTATTTCTTATTTATTACAATATCTTTCAATAGATGTACTTTACTATTTTTATCGATCTTATTTGTATAAATTTAGAATATTTTTTATCTAAGTTTTCTATCAATTGTCCTACTATAAATTACTTTGTCACCCTTGTGTTATAACTACTTATATATTTGTTAACTCTAGATACCCCATAATTAAAAAAATTAGGGTTAAACAATAGCTCTACTAATGGTGGCCTTAATCCTAGATTTTGGAGAGGCCTTGGTTTTGCATGTTTGATTATCATATAGGGTCAAAGTTGATGAGCATTTTGGATATTTATAGAAAAACCAATTCAAGTCACAACCCCTTGTTTCTACATGTCATTCCCTTATGTCACATTTTATGGGTAATAACATATCCTAAGACTATCTATAATTTAGTTTTAACTCTTGCACTCGTGGAAAGATAGTCCTTCATATTTTTGGATCATCTTGTAGGAACTTTAGATCCCTTGCCCAATCCTTTCATAATTGGTAGATCTAACTCCCCCTTTTATGGATTTAATATTGGTCCCTCTTATTATTTTTTATTTTGATAAGACATTTCTTGCTGATAGATTCTAGTAGAACATGGCCTTTCCCTCTCCCTCTTCTCTCCTTCCCACCCCTCATGTTTCCTCTCTCCATGTTCACACTAGACCTAGGGTATAATACTCCTTACCTTATTTCAACACTCCCATTTCTATTTGTATTAATGACTCCTTACTATCTAAAGTTATCTTTTGAGAAAACCACTATTATTGGGAATTTTTTCAAGCTATGGTAGATTTTATTGACTCTAAAAGAAAGGATTCACGCTACTCCAAAGGATTTTAGAATTGATGTAAAAAAAAATTTTGTAAAAGGTTTCAAGTTTCTAATTTTCATTTGCCTTAGAAGATCAGTGTGTTAATGTTATTACGAAAGGTCCTTAGTTCTATAATAATGTTTCTCATTGTATTCAACCTTGGGAGCCAAATTTAAACCCTAAAAAAGTGGGGAATCTTTATGGTCTTACTTAGGTATGTCTTTATGGTCTTCCCACTATTTAATAGAAACATGTTATTGTTGAAGATATTGTTTCTAGAATTGGGGGTTTTATCTCATTGGACATTAGGAACCCACTAGTTTCTATATATGACATAATTTATGTAAAGGTTGACATTTCTCTTCTCTCAGCATCTAGAAAAAAATCCTTGACTTTGAAGGCCTTCCTTTTAGGTGCTGCAAATGCCACAACACTAGGCATATTTGGATACCATGCCCTCTTTTTCCTCCTCTTTTATCACTCATGATTTTCCCTCTAATTCCTACTCCCAAATTGGTGCACCCATCCCTCTACCTTTGTCTTCTTTTCCATTCTTTTAACTATCCCCCTACCAATCCCCTGCTCATATGTATCTCCCATTCACCCTTATTACTCTCTCCCCTCTTCTAACCCATCTCATTTTTCCTCTCTTCCATCCACCACTCCTCATTTTTTGCTTTATTATTCCTCTTTACATTGTATTCCTTCCTCCATACCTCTTCCTCCTTCTCTTCCCTACACTCCTTGTCTTTCTAAGTTCACCCTCTTTCTTATCCTCCTCCCTTCCCTCTCCCATTTATATATCCTTATCCTTTATCTCCCCTTCCTATTTAGACATTCCCTCTCTCGCTCAAGTTTTAATACATTATTATGGCACACATTATTCTACTTTTGAGGATATATTCACACCCTGACCATTTAATTTAATGAGAATTAATCCTTCATCAATTTTAATAAATGGTCTTAATGTCAGGAGGAGAAACACATGAGGGAGGCATTCCCATATCAATCCATACAAGATTAAATTGGAGCTATTGGGCAAAGATGAGAAAAAACATTGAGATCATATTTATTATGCTAGAGTGGGAAAAGCACTCTATTGGTAAAATGAAGTGCATATCATGTAATGTTAGTGAATCTAATTCCCCTAAAAAATAAAGGCCAATTAAAAATCAACTACTTCTCCTTTCCACTAATATAGTGTTTTTACATGAAACTAAAGTGCTAGGTTCATAATTCATTCAATTTATTAATGAAAATTATCCTTTTTTGGAATATTTTGACACATATACAGGTAGTGCTTCAAGTGGTCTTGATTTTATATGAAATTCTAAAAAGGTTATGTGCTCTTTACAAGTATAAATTGGTTTTGCTATGATATTGGCAATTTAGGGGAACCAATTCAATTTAAATCTATAAATATATATTGTTTGAATTAGGTATGCCTTTAAATAATGACATGGGAATAACTACAAGTCTTTTTATTTTTCAAACCCAATAACCTTAAAGGTCCTTTGAGGGGAAATTTCATCATAATTTTGTCAGATAAAGAGAAGATTGGAGGAAGGAGAAATATAACTTAATCATAATAAGTCTTTGCCTCATTTATCTTTCACAATGGTATTTTTAATATTCCTCAAAAAGGAGGTCTATTTTCTTGGATCAATATGAGAGAAATCTTCTATTGAATTACATAAAGACTCTTTAGATTCTGAGTTTCAGAGTCCTTGATGGAAACCCCTTGGTTGATAAAATCACAAAATTATAATGTCTCAAGATTATACCACTCACATATTAATTTGGAAAACATTTTTTATTCCTCCCCTCCCTATTATCCTTTCAAATTTGAACTAATTTAGCTAAAATATAGGTCTTTTTTATAATGTATTAAGATGGTAGAAGGACCCCATCAATGTGTTGACGGTATTATCAAAGGCTTTGAGATGTGAAGGGAAAATGGATTGGGTGCCTCCACCCTAGTTTATTAAAAATGAATTTTGATAGACTAGCCATGAGAAACCTGGGGGCTTCTATTGTAGGTTGCATGATCCAGGATTGTATAGGATTACTAATCTCAGCTACCTTAAATAAGCTAGTGAATGGCACCAACAATGAGGTAGAGGTATTAGCCCTTATTTTGGGTTTAGACTTACTAATTCATTAAAGGATCAAGCAATTAATCATTAAAGGTTTATCTATTGTGATCATCCAAGTATTAAAGAATCAAAATATTGGTTCTTGGAACATTAATAACATCCTAAACTGTGGTTGTAGTCTATTGGATAAATTTGATCTTTGGGAAGTGTCCCATTAATTTTATGAAGTGAACTCCATGGTAAAAAAACTAGATAACAAAAGAGTGGACTAATGTGAGGATTTAAAAGTGGAAAATGATTAGAGAAATTAGGATTTTTGAAAGAACAATGCATTAATGGGATAACTTGGGAAGGCACACCACTTCATGATGGGTATGTTACCCAACATTGGCTGTGGATTGGTCATGGAAGCCTCGCATCACATGTGTAGCATCCTCACACCACCTTATTATTTTGATGCGATATTATTGAATAGTGCATTCAAAATGGGCTCCCTTTTTATCCCATGTCATCTTTTCTATCTTGATAAGCTAGCCTTGTATTTGTAGCTTTGTTTTCAAATCATGGATCTTATATTACATGTGATGCTCAATGAACTCCTATTATGTGTCAAGGATGATAATAAGGAAATTAATTTCAGTGTGTGAGTTATAGACTCATAACTCAAGAATTTTTTTATCATTTAATCTAGTAGTGTTTTGTAGGCTTTCAAAGAGATAATTGGTCAGGTGATGCTTGATTCCAATTATAGGGTGAAGGTAATTTCACTAGTGGCATAGAATTTTATTAGAAATTTCCTCCTTTTTTAGAAATATAAATAGTAGACTATGGAGGTTATTAGAAAAATTATGCTCCATGGGTTTAGGGTTGGTTTGGAGGAGGCTTTAGAGGGTTTCAATTATGGTGGCCAACACCCACTCCCCTTCTCTACTCATAACAAGATAGGGATAATACCCCTGTGGAAATTTCATAAGTTGGAGGTGAAATTAGTTGGCTTGGTTGAGAATTTGGAGCATGTGTAGACATGTTTGAAGCATCCTATACTAAAAGGACATTTTATCCTAGAATTAGACCTGAATGAACTCCATGTTCTTATGGCCTTAGTAGTGGTGACCTTCAATTGGGTAAATTCTACCAAGGTGGCAACTATAGTAAAATACCTTATGAGGATTTTGGGGGGCCCTTCGTAATAGAATCCTTATCTAGGTGTGGACATGGGTCACCTTGCACCCCATAAGGCTATTATAATGCATATAAACATTCATTTGGATAGATTGAAAACATCATCAATCTTAAGGGCATTTTAAAGACAAAAATTGGCATACCAAGGTTTCATCAATGGAAGATGACCAATCCATGGGTGGAGGGTGCCATGCATGCACAATGTGATGACATGGTTGGGATGGAGTTCAATAAGGGAGGATGTGGTAAGGATGAGGCATGATCTATCAATGCAATTGCTAGAGGATCCACCTATGTTGGGGGTGGTAGCATATCAAAGGTTGTAGTCGATGTTTCATTACGGTTTTAGCTCCCCTATTTGTTTTTGGTCAATTTTTTCTTGATGTTACCCTTTGGGGTGTTTTGTATTTTGCTTGTTTGGTTGTCCCACATGGCTCTTTTGTTTGGTAGTTTTTTTCTCTTGTTGGTGTTAGTTTGAAAAGTGGGTTTTCTCCATATATATTGTAACCATGTTTGTTTCAATTAATAAAAGGGTGAGGGACCCACAACCCTCAAATCATCTATCAAAAAAAAAATGGTGGAAGGATTATTCCAAAACTCAAGGCACCAAATCCATCATCTTTGTTTTAAATTTGAGATTTATGAAGAGTTGTATCAAATACTACAATCATTTCATTTTAATAATATCTTAATACAAAAATAGAAGGTCAAGGAGGATCTTATTGTTATTAATGGATGTTTGCTCAGATGAAACACTTATAGATATAAAAGGAATTCTATCCTCATTATACGATATTTATGGTAAAGAAGAACTAAGTTAACAATTTTAAAGGGAAACGTAGTTAGCAAAGGGATAAAAACACTAAGTTTTTTCACATGTTAACCATAGGGAGATGTCAAATAAAAAACAATTATAATATTCAAGATAATAATCATCAATGATTGGACACTCTTGTTACCATTTTCCAAAGGGGTAGTTGTATTCTTCCAAAAAAATAGGGTTATCATCGATAAGGAAATCACTGATGTATTTAATGAGGTATGTAGAAGAAAAAAAATCTAAGATATATGAATTTTACATTTTTAGCTTTCATCCCCAAGAATAAACAAATCATTTCCTTTTCAGACTTTTTTCCTCGTTCAATTTTTAATACCACGTATAAGATAATTTCCAAAGCTCTAACAAAAAGTCTAAATATCTACTCCCACTCAAATCTCCAAAGAAACTAAAATTTATGAAAAGAAGGAAAATTATAGATGGAGCAATCCTTACACATGAAATAATACATACCTTCCATATCCAGGATTAAATGTATGATTTTCAAATTGTACATTTGAAAGGCCTTTGATCATATTTCTTCACCTTTCCTTTTCAAGGTATACATAGATCTTGGCTTATATTCATTGGTGTGTATCATATTCACACTTGATGTGAATTCCACCTTAGGTAGATATGTTACCAAGGTGTGGTGTATTATGTGCATAATATCATTAATATGCACATTTAAGTGGTGTTTATCCTCACATGTGTGAGAAGGGTGAGTTTTAACTTGGAAAATGATCCTATCCCACTTTTCACTCAAACAATAATACTCTCTCACTCACCTCTTAAATTTCCTATACAATGGCCCTTTGTGTCCTTGTGGAAAGTGATATTGGAGCTTAGTGTCATCTCTAGAGTTGGTGGAGATGTAGTATGTTAGAGAGTTCTATTCTAGTGAAACCATTTGTTATTGCACACACATGTACATTGTATAAACCATTATTTTAATATAATGTTTGTTATTGGTGAATCTTTTTCTATGATCTGAGCATTGTTGTGTGGTTGGATGTTCATTGTAAAGTTTTTATTGGACCTCCTCAATTCCTATATGGCCTTGAGATATGTTATTAAATTATTATATGGGAATAGAGCTAGATATACAATTTCCATTTCAAAATAATCTCATATTTGGGTTTTTCTTCAAAATTATTTGCATCATTGATTGCAAATTTGAATGGAAAAGAACTTTTATGAAGAGATTTCTACCTTTTTCAGTTTGAGTGTTTTGGGTGGATCTAAAATTACCTATAAAATAATTTTTAGTTGTGGATTTATGCATCTTCATCAATACTAGAATTCCCATTCTTATTCCCAAGCCCATAATCATTTTTTGAGCTAATCCACATTGTGGGTTTTCAAAATTACCCAGTGGATATTTTTTGTTTGAGCCAAAACTGCTATTTTAGGGTCATTTTGGGGGTTTTATGATTTTAAAAAAAAATATATAAATTTTGGATCTAATCCAATATTTTTTTTTAATTCTACTTAGAAATATAAAAATTATAATTTTTTTTGGAGCATCTAGTGATTTTTTGTGATTTTTTGAAAATTCAGATATATAGGATTAGAAAGGAGACACAAAGAAGATAATGGAATTTTTGTGACTTTTTAACAAATATGTGGGCTGAAAAAATTATCACTAGATTATTCATTCTAAGATATTTCTAAAAAGTCATAATTTTGTATGATTGGGACTTATGGTGCTCCTATGCCATGCATTTGAAATTGTTATTTTGTGTGATGGAGTACCAAATAGTTCACATTAACTCCTTGACTGCTAACTACCACACTGAGCAAAACATGTGACCAATATGCTTAAATTACAATGAATAACCACTATAATTTTAATATAACAATAGCTTAGGTATACCATGTGACCACCCGTTAGGTGAATTTAGCCCCCAGGGGCTGACCTCACCTTTGAGCCTTATTTTTGAAGTGTTTGACTTCCATGGCTCATATATTTTGTTCTATAAATATTGGAGAGGTGATTGTTTTTTCAACTTGGATATATTTTTAAAATATACATGGTGGTGAAGTTAATTTTTCATTTTGATAATCCAAATTTCCATAATTTGCATTTTTTTACTTAATTTTATTAACCAAATCATATATTTTAGACCTTGTGGAGAACATAACTTTTGATTGGTAACTTATATTTACATGATATTTTTTTTAAATGTGCATGGTTTTTCACACTCTTCAAAAATGTAACATAAAATTATTTTTATACTAATTCAGATTTGATTTTTTTAGTATAATATTTTATTTTGTTAACTATGAATCATACCTGCTTAACATTGAGTATAGGTGCCACCTTGATTTCAATGAGGGATCACTCGTTAATGATTTATACAAATTATAGGTTCTTTTTTAGATGATTAAATATATATTTATATGTTAAAATAGTCTTTTACATTTTAAAATTATCTCTTAGGGATCTACCCTTCAGTTTGACCTTTTTTATAGCCAAAAGGCTCGCATTCTCTAGGTTTAACTACTTATTTCTTAGTCTAACCCTAATCACTCAAATTATGTAGATAACATATAAACATAGAGAACCTAAAATATAACATATATAGTTCAATATTAGTTACAAAACCTCAAAAAAATTCCTCCTTCCTAGATAATGATGTTCAGAACAACATAATAACATTGACATTATTGTCCTTGCTTTAACATAAGTGTCCTTACCCTAAAAACACTCAAATTTGTAAATATTTTAATGTGTATGGGTCAGCCTAATAATATCATAAAAAATAATATGAGGATTATTTCAAAAGATATAATATAAATATAAGTAAAAGGCTACTCATTATCCCTGTAGCAAGTATCAATCAATCACCTCTGAATATTAGACATACCATTGAATTTCATAGTGCACAACTAAGCTACTCTACCCTATACATTCATATTTGCATATCAATCATATGATAAGTCATAATAAAAGTATGTAGCACTTAGAAATTAACCCATGATCCATATTTTTCAAGTTACAAGTTAGATCATTGCATGCACTTGCATATAACATTCTACATTATTATTTACACACATACCAACACATTACGGAAGAACTACATAAATTTGAGGCCCTACTTAGAGTATTGGATATGTAGGAAGTGCTCAGTAATAGATGGATATTTGAGGTAATCTTGAAATTATAACCCTACTAACCCATTTTTTGGTAAGGTAACATAACCTAAGGTGGAGAGCTAGAGTCTGAGCTATGGATAATGATATAAAGTCTACACACAATATCTAAATACATCATATGGAAGGAAATATAAGACCTTGAAATATCCAAGTGGGTAAATATTAATACAATAAAAATTATATCCAAGATATTTTCATTGTGATTTAGATAGTAACATCGACACAAGTGTCCATAGGTCGATGCAAGTGTCTAAGAAACCAAAAAGAATATATCTAGAATCTGATGACTAGTTCCTAAAAATTAGACATGTTTCCACACCTATACATATCAAATATATATATATATATATATATATATATATATATATATATATAATTGCATAAGATAAGTATTATTTCTTCTTCATGATTATGTAAATCAAAATATTACTTGGCATTGTACTTTATATATTTAGTATTTTTCATAATTTAGCAGTGAAATTGAATATCATAAGCTGAATTATTTAATTAGTTTTCTTTTAGGAATTGTTTAGTCTACTCTTGATTATACTATTCCTCCAAAACCTTATTTCAAAAAAGGGTAAAAAATTTGGTGAACTTGACCTCTAAGTATTCCTAGTTAAATGGCCAATCATGAATGATATAGATGGTTTTGATGAATATGAAGTGAAGAATATTTTCCTTGAAAACCAATTTTCCTTAATGGAAAATGTGTCCCAATTAAATTAGACAACATAATAAGATCAATCCTTCCTACAATATTCTATAAGGCTTTCTCCCATTTCTCTATATGGGGATAAATACCATCCCTTTAATCATCTCCATTCTCCCACCATTTAAAAGGATGAGTTGAGCACCCTTATAGCTTCAAATAAGGATGATAAACTAGTTTATCCTATACCAACCATATAAAAATTATCCATGATTGAAACTAATCTTATAAAATTTTATTGTGTTATAGCTGAAATGTGCATAAAGAAATCATGACTTATTTAAAAATAGACAATGATATATCATTACTAAAGGCTCCAAAGTTTTCAAATCAGATACCATTACCAAAGGTTCCAAAGTTTTCAAATGAGATACCATTATCAAAGGTTTCAAAATTTTCAAATGAGATACGATTACCAAAGGTTCTAAATTTTTCAAATGAGATGCCATTACAAAGGTTTCAAAATTTTCAAATGAGATATAATTATCAAAGGTTCCAAAGTTTTCAAATGAGATACCATTACCAAAGGTTCCACAACATTCCAAGGATGAGGAAATATGTTATTCCCATATTTCAAATCAATGATACATTGAAACCAATGACTACACCTTTGCAAACTATAACACTTCCTACTATTCATCTTATTTCTAGGATGAATGTTATAGGGAATCTTCAAAGGCAAGGTTTGATTCTCAATTTACAATATTATCATGCAATGCTAATGTTTATGATAACATGATCACAAATCAGCCCCTTGAAAAAAATTGTTTTTTAATATTCTAATCCATGAGATTTCATTATGCCCATTTTACCTTTGTTCTTTGGACATGAAGACCCTGCCAAACATATAATTCAATATGTACATTATTTTGGTCACTGGACTAAATATGAGCACTTTTTGTCAAAATATTTTCATATAAGCCTCATAAACAAAGCCCAGGATTGGTTATATAGTTGACCTAATGGATCCTTAGCTAATTTTACACATCAACAAGATGTTTTCTTCCTATTTTTTAATACACACAATGTACATAGGTTTACATTAGAACACTTGTAAAACTTAATACAACAATATAATGAGTCCATTCAAGATTATGAATATTTAAGAATGATTCATATTATTTAGAATATCAACCTTTTGATTTATAATTACAATTCATATTTAGTCAATGTCTTACCTCTCCACTCAAATCAAGATTATTACATAAACAATATACCTCATTTGATCACCTATATATGGATATAAATGCATATGCTTCTTTTTTACTCAACAATGCCAAAAAGTTAAATATCTTAGATGCCAAATGCAAAAGCTTTGTTAATAATACATACAATAGCACAAGATTGCCAAAAAATGATCATATACAAATATATGGCATACCCAATTTTTATTTGACATCGCTGCAACAATTTTTCAACACTGGACCAATATTTGATCTACCTCATTCACCACATAAGAATACACCTACCATTATTTTACAAAAAAACATCCTCACCCAAAGGAATTACTATCAAATTATAAATAAGTGGAGATTATTTTAGACAAAACCATGTTGAATTTACAATCAAGGAAACTTATTATAGTGTAAGAAGCATATCACAACTTGGATGCCATATACAAGACTTATATCAAAAGGGAGTTTGGAAATATTCTTTGGGATACTTGATATTAAGAATTTATTATAGTCCAAGTGTTGTCCAAATAAAAATATGGGTCATGCCTTATATATCAACACCCATTTACATTGAGAAAATTTTGGCTATATCTAATGGGAGCCATAATCGATCCAAATAAAAAAGGTATTTTATTTTACCACAAGGGATGAATGGTTCACATACCACACAATGGTGATTAAAATGTATAAACATAATATTTTAAAATTTTTATTGATTATTGACACTTCATATCTTGAAATAATCTATTGAGTCTTAATATCTCTGAGTGCATGCCTTAAGGGGTGCACTAGGAAAGGCGTAGGTAGGCCATTGATGCTTCATAAGATTGTTTTTCCTTTTACCACTTGCTATCTACACACAATGTCCCTAAAACCATGAACCCTAGGCTTGTTCTTCTCTTTTCTATCCATTATAATCATTATCATGCTTTATTCCTTCATTTCTTTCCTTATTACCCTTTTTACCTATTCAGTACACTAGGTTGACCTAGTCTACCTAGTGTATTCTGGGGACACTTTAGCTATTTTAACTTGTTTACATCTTGGTTGACCTAGCACATACATTAGGCATTAGCCTGAGAATGTACTAGGTCAACCTGATAGACCTAGTACAACCAACATGTTTGAATTGTTTTTTAGGCAAGTTACTACTATATATATATAAGGTCATTTACCACCATTTCATAAGAGTCAAAAGAGAGTAAAGAATCAAGAAAATAAGTGTGAATGAACATCGACTTATTGACCATTCTAGTTGAGGAATAAAGATTTAGGGTTTAATACTTTCTTTGGAGCTCTGATCTTGTCTTGTGGAGAAGTCTTTTGGATGATTAGGTAGGTCGTATAGCTTAGAGCTGATTTATCTTGGTTATCCTTACAAGCCACAATAATCTCTTGCAAAGCACCTTGGCCAAGGGGGAGGTTGAGACTTGGCAAGTTCATCTTCAAATTTAAGTATTCCTAACTTTATTTCTCCTTTGCAAGAGTAGATAGATAATACAATATGTATTCTTCTCTTCCATGTATTAGGATTCTGTATACATTGATGTGAGTATATGTATCCTATGCATGTTTAATTTAGTTTTTGTTTATTTGTATTATTATAACCCCCCCACTTTGTGCCACAAGATTTGGTGCACACTAGATTAGTTTACTTTTCTTGTTATTAAAATAGTTTACTTTCTTGTTTATTACATAAGTGAACATCAAATCATAGGGCTCTTTTAGGGTTGTTCTATGATTGTGTTAGACTATAGGTTTTGTAACCCTTCCTAGCATGATGTGTTGTGAAAAATGATATAAGTGATCCCCTAATAGAGTCTAGCAGATCCCCATATTGGTCATGATCTCACTTAACAAGTGTATACCCAATCAAAAGTGTAGGTGTGCTCTATCTTATCTGATCTAGGATTAATTCATTATGCATCATGGAATTTCAATTGCATAATTTTTGGTAAACCTAATGCGAATCAAATCCTTATTGTATTTGTCCACTTTTATTTCTTTAGTTTGTCATCATTTTATCATATATTTTGACATATTGGTTTTATTCTGTCAGCCTAGTTTTCTTTTTCTTTGTGTGTAGGAATAGGCAACTAGATTGAGTAGCTCAACCTAGTATAGGTTTTTAGCACTTTTTAGAATACCAATTTAGCCTATTAGGTTGACTTGATCAACTGACTATATTTACAGTCACTTTTAAATAGTTTCTATATATCCTGATCAATTATCTTGACTCATTACAAATTTTAGTTTCTAGACTTTTAGATCATCCTACTAGGTTGACCAACTCAACCTAGTACATTTCTAGACTTTTAGTCCAACCAACTAGGTCAACCAAGTCAGCCTAGTGTATTTTTAGCACTTTTTTAGTAGATTTATGTATTTCTTGGTTGACCAACTTGACCCAATTTGTAGGTTTTGGATCAATAATTTCTATCTCTGAACCATCAAGGTGAGTTTATATTCTTTTGTATCTCTTCATTTGTGTACTTTATTTTTAAGTTTTCAACCTTCAAAACTACCTTGCATAGTCAACTAAATTGACCTGGTCAACCTAGTTCCATGTCTTATTTGTTCTTTGAAACAACTAGGTTGACCTGGTCGACCTAATAGGTTTTCTAGACCCTATTTTCAATAATGTTAGCTCGACACTCTCGACCTAGTTCTATTTGTTATGCATATAGTGTTTTCACTATACCTTGTTTTCAAGTTGGAATTCACCTTATATGCTAATCACATATTTTATTTCAGTTGTTTTCATGCTTATAATAATTCACATAGTCTAATTAGGAGGTTTTTAATTAACCTCTTAGTTGCACTATTTCTATTTTATGCACACATGGCCAAATCACTTAACATCAAAATGCATTTTAAAAATTTGACTACCTAGGCCAACCTACTTGGATTTCATCACCAAAGTGGAAGATAACTTGATACTCTAGTCAAGTATAAATCATGGTTAATGGTATATTTTGGCTAGGCACCTGACACTCTTATCACTGTAGTGTGTGAAATGAGGGGGTAGGCCCCAATATCGAGCTTATATCATTTCCACTATAGTCCATTTAATCCTAAACTCACTTGAAACCATCCATATATTTCTATTTAGTTCCTTATTTATAGCTAATTTTATATCATTTAAAATCATTCTTAATAATATAACATTATAGGTTGACCAATTAGCTAGCTTTACTTTCCAAGTTGTTTGTTTGCTCTTTGCTTAATTATGTGTGCAAGAACTTGCAATAGCTCATATTAGTGCAATATTTTTGATTTGGGTGCATCAATTGGATTGACTAAAATAAATTCAATTTATTATTTTCTTACTTTCAACATTTAATTTCTTAGATTAACTACAAATTATCTCACTTTATTTTCATAAATTGATTATCAACTCTTTTTTCCTATTTACTATGCTAAGTCAGCCAAGTCAACCTAGCATATTTTGTAGCCCCTATACACTATACTAGGTCAACTTGGTTGACCTAGTACTATTTTTAGACATTTCCCCTTTTTTCTAGTCTTTGTTCTCTGTATTCTGTTGATCTTATGGACCTAGTTCAGTTTCATAGACCTAGTTTTTGCACTAGGTCAACTAGGTTGACCTAGTTCAGTTACAGTCACTTTTTAATTCTTTATTTATCTCATCTTGAATTTTCCTCCTTTCCTCATGGAATATGTATTTTGTGATAACACTAAAAATCAATAAGTAGATATGATGGAATTTACCAATCCTAATAGGGTCTCCTATAGATAAATTAGGGTTCTTTTCAAGAAATCTAGTAATAACCATATTGCAACTCATACAAAGAATTATGTGAATCCTCATATTAACCATTTGCATCATAACCCTCTCTTCTAATAAGATCAAACTGAGTTATAAAATAATCTTTAAATGCTTTTATTTATCATGAAATTCCCTCAACATAGAGGGAAAGACCCGTCTACCATCTATAACCCCATGATTAGTCATCAAGTTGAAGAACCTCATTCTCCTACTTCCACTTTCTCAACTAGATTTGGGGGTACTAATTTATTTTCTTCTCAACCTTTTCCTTTAACCTTGACTCCTTATGCTATGACATCTTCTTCTTTAACTTCTTCTACCTCCATGCCTAGTATATCAACTAATATGTCTGGTTCTACATCTAGTGGGCCTCTCATAAGATCCACTATCCTTAATCCATCCACTAGTTCATTATTTACTACCCAAGGTAATCATAATTCTAGTGATTCTTCCTCTCAACCATTTACTAGTCCATCTTTTTCTTCACAATTTTTTTCCACTAGTGCTTCAAATTCTCATAGGTCTTCCCAAACTCATGTCAACACTAATAGTGGTACCCAAGCCACTAATACTAACTCAAAAACCAAAACTAATTCTAATATCACTAATATAACTCATCAACTATTATTACAAACTCTCAATCAAATGAACACATTTAAATCTCATAACATGAATCAAATGATGAGAATGCAAAACCACCTTCTTAATCTTCAAACACAACTGCAACCAATGGCTTGAGGCACACATAACCAAATTGTTCCTCCTCCCCCTCTTCAATATTCTCAATTTACTATCATTCCTCAACCTCCATTAGTTAACAAAGTTATAAAGCATTTAAAAAATGAACTCTTACTACTCAAATTGTTAACATTGATATCATAGGTATAACACCTACCAACTCTTAAAATGGATCAACTGATCCTACCATTCATCTTAAAACATTTGGAAATATTTATAAAGATTGGGTCAAATTAAACACCTTTTCTTCTACCAAAATCCTTACCAAACCCCTCATAGGTGATGCCTTGGATTGGTATAATCAACTTAGATCTCATTCCATTACTAGTTTGGAAGACTTAGTAAATGCCTTAGTATAAGAATTCCAAAGTAGTGATCTTCCTAAAAACACTTTGGTCCACTTAATCAATTTCAAACAAAATGAAAATGAAACCACTCAAGCCTTTTTTAAATGATGGAAGACTTTGTCAGACAAGTGTGAACATAACATGGTAGATGACAATCTCTTTTATCTCTTTACAAATGCTTTATTTCCTAAATTATAATACCAAGTTTGTACCCTTTCTCCATGTACCTTAGAAGAGGCCATTGACCAAGCCAAAAGATAAGATTTCCTCATGCATCAATTTGATCTACCCCAACCTTTTGTGAGTCCTCATCAATTACTTAAGAACAAAAACCAAAATATTACCAATGATGGTGTTACCAATTCATATGATACCATTCATAATGTTCAAGCTATCATTCCTACCCCTTATGTGGAACCAAATCCTTCTCAACAATATAATAATCCTCATTTCTCATCACCAAACATTGTTAATGTCCATAAACCTCTTTCCTTAGCTGAATTGCTTAAGCATCTACCTAGGCCTCTCCCTCAAGAGATTGACACTACTCATCCTATGGTATGATCATAACAAGTTTTGTTGGTTTCATGCTAGCTGGGGTCACTCTCATAAGACCAATAGACAACTTCATAATTTGGCTATGGACTTTCTTCTTGGTCCTAATTTTGATCATGATGCTATCACTTGCAAGCGTCAACAAGCTTATGAAGTTACTTTCAAGGACTACAAAACTCATGATAAAACCCAATCCTTAAATAAATAAAATACTCATTTAGTTATTTACAAAGATCCTTTACCTAATCATCAACCTATTCAAGAAACACAAGACAAGCCCACCTCTTCCACTAATAATGTATAAAGTCATGTTGAACCCACTTCTAAATAAAATGTGGTTAGTATGACTAATATATGAAGGGTGGTGGATTTTATCGATTCCCAACCTATTTACACCCCACCTCCTTCTAAGACATTCCATGTTATCCAAGATTATTCTCCCGCTCATTTGAATGAGTTAGGGTAATAACATCTTATAACCTTTGATGATAATCCAATTTATGATTCTCCTTTGGATAACACATCTCATTCTATTTTTACTATTCTTCCATCATCTTCTAGTAACAATGATAATTAATATTCCAATGATAATCAACCTTCTATTAACACTTATACTTCTCAAGATCAATCTAAACCAACTACTTATTCATCACCAAAATGATTTACAACCCTTTTCTAAACCTTCTCATTCTTATCAACACAACTTTCAATGTTCTTCAGTTCTTCCTTTGAAAGACCTCCTTAACCATTATGCACCAATTTTTAACAATCTTATCATAGTTTATGATGAGTTGGATCCCAATATGGAACTCACTAATCTCCCATATCAAATTCCATTTCTTGATCTTATGAAGACCTCTCCCCATCATCAAAACCATCTTATGCAACTATTATTTAAGATGAATATCCCTTATCCTCCCTTAGCAGGCTGGGAGGTAGCTCTATCTAGTTCTGAGGATAGTATGTTACAACAATGTGAAGAGATGTCCATAAATGTTGATGAAACTATTGATACTTCTCTTTTTTTGAAATTTCCCATCGCATCTATTATTCTTGATGAGATTTTTCTTCATGCAAATGATCCTCCTATGTTTATTAGTATCCAACTAGGTGATATCCAAGTCAAATGAGCATTGATTGATGAGGGTTATGACACTTGTGTTGCGTATCTTGATTTCATTAAAACCCTTGGATATTTAGAATGCAATCTTAAATCTACACATAACACTTGCCAAGGATATGATAGAATGAAAATACCTCCTCTTGGGTGTGTGTGGCTTCCCATTACTGTCCCACCTATTACCATTCATGTAAAGGTGATGATCTTTAATTTCCTTCTTTCTTATAACTTCTTGCTTGATAGGTTGTGGAATCATTATATGTGAGCTATCTCTTATTTCACTTGCCAATATGTTAAATTCCCTTATAATGGAGTCATTTAGAATTTTGAGCAATTCCAAGATCATGGTGTTTTTAAGATCCCTACTCTTGAGCCTTTACCTAGTATTCCATTCCATGAATCATAGCTTTTCAACTTTCCTATCAACTCAACTAGAGGTTAAAATGGGCATCCAGAGCTCATTGGTAATTTTCTTCCTAACCTTTTAGACTCTGATGATGATGAGAACAATGAGATTAACTTAAAGATCAAAACTTCCAATCTCATGCCTCATCTGATCTTGTAACTTCTAGCCTCATTGCAACCTCATTCTTGCAAACCACCTTGTGATGACATTCCCATAGTCTTATCCAAGACTAGGAATTCTATTCACCATGCTTCTTCTGATGAAAAAGTTATTCCAACTTATGTCATTGATCTTCATATGCTAGATTATGATGATGGATATTATTTAGATGATACTTTATTAGGCAGCCTTGTCCAAGCCCATGATGTCGTGATTATACATTATATTATTATTTATTTGAGACTTTTAATGCATATTCTCATGTTCCAACATTTATAGTACCTGATTCTTAGATTTTTTCTCTTTATCATAGAGTAGAGATGGCACCAACACCTCCAATTTTCTGAGGATCCCCTTAGGACTATGCTCATTGATTGTGCTATCACCAGACCTTACCATTTTTCTAGGTTCCCTGACTCCCATCATTGGTTCAATCCTAAGGTTAGTACAACCCTATTTAGACCTTATATTGATCCCACTCCTCCCATAGTGGAATCTATGTTAGAACCACTTATTATTTCTTCTTCAACTATTGATGAGCCTACTTTTAATTCTTTCATTAGTGCTCCTATTCAACCTACTTCCATTCCATCTTCCTCACCACCTTCTCTTGTTGATGGCTTACTTCCTTTGCCCAAGATGGATGCTTTGCCTACCAAATGGGATGATGATCCATCTCCTTCTTCATCCATGCCTATTACACCTTATCCCATGAGTGTTTCTCCTAGAAAAATCACAAGTGTATCTGTTGCTTCTATGGGACATATAATCACTCTTCTAACCATTATCATAAATTATGATAATATATTGATACCTTAAATCCTTCTTCCCCATCAATAGACACTACCATACCTCCTCCATAGATTATTCCTAAACATATACCTAAGTATGGTGAGAGGTATTGTCTATGGCATCAATGTGGCACACATCACATTGATCATTATCGTATCCTTCAGTAGCATCTTAAAGATCATCTTATAGTTATTCCTGGACCTTCTATTATTACTCCCATAGGTTATTATCACAAGAAGACTCCTCCTTATTCCACATCTACACCTCTTGTGGTCCATTCACCACCTTCTGTACCTCCACCTTTGGTTATTTATCCACCCATGGACCCTCCTTCACCCATGCATTCTTCTCCATTAGTGATTCTAGTATTTCCCATAGATCCCATTCACACATTATCTTGACCATCCTTCACCCGATTCCCCTCCTCAACACAATCCACTAGGTATTCCTAATTTTTTATTTGAGGAGATCAAAAAAGAAATATTTGCCCAGTATTTAACAAATATTGATCAGACATTATCAACATTTTATATCCAAATTCATAGAGATTTATCTGATGTCTTGGATAATGTGTGTCGATAGATTTACCAATATTTATGAGCACATGCATGGTGATTTTTCATTGACATTTGGATTGGACATGTGCTTAAATCTTATTTTTATCTATTTTTGATTATATCATTTAACATTATATCAAATTATTTCTTATATTATATCATGTTGTCCCTTCTTGTTGTATTATAGTTAGTTTTGATTATTTATCTTTTGCATTGCCTTGTATTTTCCTTATCATTAATATTTTTCACTTATCATTGTTTTCTTTTCCTTTAGAGTTTTTCTCAAAACTCTTCCCTTGTGTCTTCATGATTTTTTGCTTTTTTATCTTTATTTTTCATAGATAGTTGTCATGGTGACTTGGTTATATCTACCCTATTCCCTTTGGTTATTATCTCCTTTTGCCATGTGATTAGTTAACAAACAATCTTTCTCATTACTATTTCCTTTCATCGGTCCTCCTTTGGATCTCTTTTTTTATTCTTATTTTTATATAAAATAAGCATATACATGGTTGAGACTTCAGATCACATACTTTTTCATTGTCAAACCTAAGTGTCCTAGTCAGTCTTTTATCTTGGGTTACTTAGCTTCCTTTAGCCTTAGCCTACAAATCATTCGTGTGTATCACTATCTCTATCATGATTGGTCATTAAAAATCCATATGGAGGAGGAATCTTAAAAAACCTTCAAAATAAATTTAAAAATACAAATCATTTAAACAAAAGGAAATGATATAAAAAAGGAAAAAATATGCTCAAAAGTCAAATCACACTAAAAGACATGATTCAAAGCACATCTCCTTCTTTTAGTCAAAGCTCAAACTCAATAGTTTGTCTCATGATAGATCTAAGGTCCTTTGGGGTGTGGTAGGCTAGTAGATTAGAAGAGGAGAATTAAAAAAAAAATCTCTTAGCGCTACTTACTTTCTCACACCAGTACCCAATCTTTGTAGTACACCAACAACTCTATAAGGGGTACTGAAGATCAGGGAACATGTTTTGGGGAGGTAGGTCTATTTTAATTTTATTTGTACCAATATAACTTCATGAGCCAATATTAGTATCATACTTATCTACCTACAAAGCTTTGTGTCTATAAGGAATAGGTTTACTTTGTACATAGATGACCACTAGTCACTTAGTGTTTTCTCATGTCTTTAGTATGCCTCTTGCCTCCTAAGTTATTCTCATAAGATGCTTAGGTCTTTTTTTTACTTTCCCTTTCCTCATATTTCCTCTTGGGAAATATTTTTTAGCTTTTTGATCACTCCCCATGGGATTTCATTTGTGAGTTGCTTTGTAAGACCGTGGATAGGACTTGATATTCCTTACAAATTACAACCTTTTCTATCATATTATCCACATCCTTGATTTATTAGTCCTAATCCTTCTACTTACTAATGTTGTTTTGGTACACCTTGGGTTTTATTTTTGTGAGTTACAGTGTAAGACCATGGATAGGACCTGACCCTCACAATTTTTTTTTCAATAAACATGTTACCATCCAAATTACATGTGTCAAGTAAGAGATAAAATTCGATTGATTATGAGGTTACACGTCATTTGACATGCTTCCCATCTTGATATTTAGTTTTTTTTATGCTTAATTCATTTTTTTTTTTGCTTTTTATTTTCTTATTTTTTGAGTGCATGTAAGATTACAACCATTTCTTAAATTTCTCATACTTCCCAGCTTGAATTAGTATGATCAATTTAAGACCAAATTTTTAAAAATTTTGTTTCTCTTTTATACTTCCCATCATGAAATAGTATAATTAGTTAACTTAATTTTGATTTGTTTTTATTACCATTCATGCCCTTTTCATCCCTTCCATTTTATTACTTTGTCATACTTCCCAATGTGATATTTAGTATGATTTTACTTATTTTAATTTGGTACCAAAAAAATTTCATATTGGTTTAAAAACAAATCCCCCTTTTACCATCTTGTTTTCCATTTTATTGGTTCTTTATACTTAGTCATTTTTTATATTATTACCCATTTCCCAGCTTGAATTAGTGTGTAGTGAATTTTTGATTGATTATATTTTTCTAAGTCTTTTTGCCTATTTATTTTTAACCATGCATGCATTATCCATAATGCTATAAAATACACCAAATCACATATATTTCCTATAGCATATACAACAAAGACAAATACATGTGCTAGAAATAAATATATCCAAATCACCCACAACCTCAACCATAATGAACAAAAACAACCATTGTAAAGATAACATACACAACCAACACCAATATGCCAAAATAATACATCATATATATATATATATATATATATATATATATATATATATATATATATATATATATATATATATATATATCTCAAGAGTTTGATATAATATATACAACCATATACAATGCCTCAACACTAGAGCTAGGCTCCATCATGTCTATCTCATGGCCTAGCCATGCTACTTGCTAAGGCCTTGATCTGAATCCTTTGAATAGTAAACTATAATGAGGTAGTCCAAGATCTCAATCCCTCTACTTATCCCTACATAAGTGCTATTTTCACATGTGTCTATGATAAATCAGTCTAGGTTACTGCATGTGCTTACATTAGTTGGGTCTACATCACCGTTTATGCCTACATCATCTATGTCAATGTATCTTGATGCATAGCTCTCTCATCAAATAAGGATTGCCATCCTTGCCTCTCCCCTACACCCATCTCTATTTATGGTTTTTCCCTCTCTCTCTACATTCATATCTACCCTATAGCCTCTCCTACTAGTCTAAATTATCAGTGGTCCAAGTCCCCTCTTCCCTTATGGCTCTCTCACATGCCATGTCCATTATTTAGGCATGAGTATTAGTGTCATTAGATGAGGTAGACCCATATTACCTATCACCCATGCCATTAGATGTGGCTCTCTCCATCATGTATAATGCCCTATCACTTCTCTCCTCTCTAACACTAGTCCAACTGTGTGCTAGCTCTCCCAAGTAGTCACTAGATGCTCATATGGTTGCCACACTATGTCAATGTGTCTCACCATCTATAGCATTGGTACATGGGGTATGATGCATGCTACATGGTCATCCTTCCATATACTCACCTAAGGTGACCTATTATTGACCACATGGGGTAACCCAACTGGCTAATACATAAGAAATATCTCATATATCCATGTTGTTAGTAGTATGATTGGTCTTATGATATTATGTCCTCTGACCCACATCTCAAATATATCATGAACAAGTTCAACCTATATGATAGATCCCAGATCATATAACACTCCCTCTTCTAGCATTATCCTACTCAAGGATATCACGTATAGTGGTAACTTGTCATCTAACTTGTGATAGATAATTCATTATGTCATAAGGCCTATCACTACCTTTTAGAGATCTAGAATCTATGATATATACACATCATCCATACTCACTCTCCACCCTAGCAATATCATCTCTAAGCCTGTAGCCCACATGACTAAGGCTCCCCTCTCCTCTATGTTTTATGGTATCCCTATGGTCATTGGTGCTCATACTATGGGTAGTCCAAGGATGGCATGGGCATCCTATAGTGTGATAGCCACCTCTATCACTTCCCCATCCACCTCCCATTTAAAGGTGTTGGTTAGCCATTCCAAACAACCAAGGAACATGACCAACACATTTATACTCAGGGGGATCCTACACATAACTGTTATCCCTCTTAGACCTATGGCTACCAGTCTATCTCTATCTCCATATGTCAACCTCTCTAAAAAATTTGGCAACCATGACATGTCTAGCAATCTTTAGAACCATGGACATCTCTGCAATTAAGAAACAATAAAGGGTGTATTAGTTCCTCCATGTCATGTATAATCATAATACATTCTTTATACATTCTATCTTTAATAAAAAACAAGCATAATCTATTCATTTTTATCCTATTTTGGTCCTTTTTACCCTTCTTTGGTCATTTCAAGCCATTCTAGCCCTCTTTTAGCTTTCCACATGTTTTTTGTGCTTATTTTGGCTCCTTGGTCACCCTAGTTTGACCAAAATTTCCCTATTTTTGTCTTATTTTATCCTAAATTTCTTGTTTTTCTTCTTATCTTCTTATCCTTAGTGTTTAGGTTCCATTTTTCCCCTTACAGACTAACTCGACACCTTCACTTAGTTTTAGTTGACATAATACACTAGGTCGATCATATGTATTTTCATCTTGATTCAACCTATTAGGTCAACCTAGTTAACCCAGTAGGTTCAATGTGCTGACCTAGTGTATTTTTCTATAAATTTATCTTTTTCTTGCTTTCTTCCCATTTCCTCCCAATCTATTTCATGTCTTCTTATCTACTACCCTTAAAAACTAATTTTTTTCATTTTTGATATGTATAAATGCTTAAAATCAAATTTTACTGAAATTCACTTAGATCAATGTAATTTTCAAAAATTGATTTGAGATTCTTGGTTGCATTCCTGTAATGCACCTGCTCTCACTCTTGGGGTTCTCGCTTGCCTAACATGTCATTCTCTCACCATCCTAGCTTGTTTTCTCTCTAGAGCTCTTTTTCTCGTTTATTACAAATAAAAATAACAAAATGATTTCTCTTTTTCCTATTTAAAACCACTTTTTCAAAATTTAAAATTCTCAATTCTTTTCCTTCAGATTCCTTATTTTGCTCATATCTTTGTTTTTGCTCATCCATTTTGTAAACCATAAAATGTGTTAGATTCATGGTAATGTAGATATTTTTTTCTGCTATCATATGTCTATATTCCAAAATTTTCAATTTTTGGCTATTTTTTGCACTAACTTCTATAGGTTTTCCTAGTGTGCTTTACAATAGATGCTTTCATTTTTTTATAGTCTTCTTATTTATCTAAAGTACTAAGGTAAGTTAAATGTATGTATTTTTTAATTCAATCCTTTCATTTATCTTATTTACTATATACTACACCATACTTAGCATCAAAATTATGTGTTATCATGTTCTGTCTCTAAATCACCATCTTGTGTTGCAGTTATGTGACATGTGATGAGCTTCAGCTGGGGCATATATATACACATAATATTTTCAAACTTGTACTGATTAATGACACTTCATATCTTATAGGAACCTATTGAGTCTCAATCTCTTTGAGTGCATGCCTTAAGGGGTGCATTGGGAAATGGTTGGGTAGACCATTGATGCTTTGTAAGATTATAGTTCCTTTTGCCACTTGCTATCTACACACTAACTTCCTAAAACCATGAACCCTAGGTTTGCTTTTTTCTTTCATATCTATTCTAGTCATTATCATGCTTTATTCCTTCATTTCTTACCTTATTACCCTTTTTACCTATTTAGTACACTAGGTTGACCTAGTTGACCTAGTGTATTCTGGGGACACTTTAGCTCTTTTGACTTGTTTGCATCCTGACCGACCTAACACAGACTTTAGGCATTACCCTGAGAATGTACTAGGTTGACCCAATCAACCTAGTATAATAGACATGTCTAAATGGTTTTTTAGGCAAGTTACTACTATATTTACAAAGTCATTTACCACCAATTCATAAGAGTCAAAAGAGAGTAAAGAATAAAGTGAAGAAGTGTGAATGAACATCTGCTTATTGACCATTCTACTTGATGAATAAAGATTTAAGGTTTAATAATTTCTTTGGATCTCTGATCTTATCTTGTGGAGAAGTCTTTTGGATTATTAGGTAGGTCATGTAGCCTAGAGCTAATTTATCTTGGTTATCCTTACAAGCTAAAATAATCTCTTATGAAGCACCTTGGCCAAGGGAGAGGTTGAGACTCTGCAAGTTCATTTTCAAAGGTAAGTATTCATAACTTTATTACTCCTTTGTAAGAGTAGATAGATAATGCAGTATGCATTCTTCTCTTCCATGTATTATGATATTATATACATTAATGTGAGTATATATCTCCTATGCATGTTTAGTTTAGTTGTTTTTTATTTGTTTTATTCTAACCCTCCCACTTTGTGACATAAGCTTTGGTGCACATTATATTAGTTTCCTTTTCTTGTTATTAAAATAGTTTACTTTCTTGTTTATTACATAAGTAAACATCAAATGATAGGGCTCTTTTAGGTTTGTTGTATGATTATGTTAGACTATAGGATTTGGAACCTTCCCAGTATGATGTGTTGTGATAAGTGATACAAGTGATCCCATAATCGGGTCTAGCAGATCCCCATATTAGTCATGCTACCATTTGAAAAGTGTTTACCCAATTAGAAGTGTAAGTGTGTTCTATTTTATCTGATCTAGGATTAATTCATTATGCATCATGTAATTTTAATTGCATACAGATAATACTAATAATGAAGTAATGACAAAGGAAGAACATGTCATGCATCTATTTCACTCTCAACACAAGAATCATGACAAATGATGATTCCTTATACAAAAATAAAAAAATAACAAATAACAAAAATAAAAAATTCCACAAAAATAAATATTCAAGAAAATACAAAAACATTTAAATAATTCAAGAATATGAGAAATATTTAGCATTTTACATGTTTACTATCTATTTCATATGTTGTATACTTTATGTTAGTAGATGTCATATCATATCTTTACACACATATGATTCATGGGTACTTGATTATGATACAAACATACACTAGATCCATGATACATGAGCATGCATATGTTGGACCTTTTCTCTTCTAGTGTGATAAACTACATTGAGGACATATTGCATCTATATGATCACAGTTAACACATGTTCTAATGTTTTATGATCATTTTCCATTAAATTATTGAGATTAAGTATCTTACACATGCCTATACTCATGTTGTTTTCTTACATAGTTTATTTTATATGTTATTATACATGACATTATTATAATACATGGATGCATAGTCTAGTATGACATGTTTATGCTAGTTTCTTATATCTCATTACTTCAACTCTTTACATTAGCTTACTTGAGTATACTTCTCATTTACTTATTTGTCTTGCTTATGGAACATTTTCACATGTTATTTTTATTGTTGGCCATAGTTCCTAGAGTGTCTCTTGTTTATTAGATGTGTGGACATTTGTATATGTCATTCACTTGAGGGTGTGTCATCTGAACATGCCCCTTGTTTATGGTCTCCTTGGACCCTGTATTTGGTTGACATTTGAGTACTCTTGCATGTGTGCTTGATTTTTTGTTAATATTCTTGTCTTATATACATTAACATGATTCATATCATGCATCTTAGGGATTTTTATGTATTCATATTGTAATCTTCATTAATATATATACTTTGACATGACACTATTATATGTTTTTTTCTAAATGATTCACATAGATACAACATAGTTGTCTTATCCTTTTGAGATAAGGTGATTATCACTTTTATCCCCTCACCTCAAAAGTGGGGAATATCAGTGGGGAGCATGTCATATAAGACATGACTTCACATATATAAAGTTGAGAAAATGGGTAGAATTTGATTCACTTTACACATTTTACATTAATTTAGATATACATTTGGGACAAAATTATATGCATTGGGCATAAATTTGGGATAGATATTTTTAGATTTTTGATACATATTATACACGTTATATATTAGAGATTATATTTTTATAGATACTTTAGCTTGAGGCATATTTGAGGTGCACATGCACCAAATTACAAATACACTTTCAGATTATATGCACATTTATGCACCAACCTTACCAAGATGCACTGTTTGAGATTTTATTAGCTACAATAGTTATCTCTTTTTTAGTAGTGAGATAAATATTTTGTACCCTCAATGGAATTTTCACTAGGATTCTATTATTATGGGTTGATAGGATCACACCATTTGACTCAAGTGAGAATGGCTAGATTAGCTAAAATAGCTAGATTAGTTATACTTGAGTCATGTAATTGAGATTCTATGTTCTTAATGGACTTGGAACAATTCATATTTATATTATATTGGGGACATGATCACCCTCCAATTCTCCTATTTAAATCTCCAAGTTTTAGTGGTGAAACTCTCTCTAATGCTTCAACTAGGAAGCATCTCTACCAAGGGGAAATATGGTTGCATCGACATATAGGTGTACTCTTTCCTTACTATCTCTCTTTCAAGTAATTTTAAATTATTCAATTTTAGATTATATTCACTAATTAAACCTATACCATGTTCTTATTTTTAGTTCGTTCACATACAATAAATTCAAATGGGCTCAATCAAAGGCAAGGTGTGTTGTATACACCACGGTGTGCTTTCTTACCTTTTACCTAGTAATTTAATCCTTATGCATTAAAATATTAAAGGGGTGAGTGAAAATGTAGATTATTAACTCTATATTTATATGTTAAACTAGTTTTTAACACTTGATAAATACCTCTCAAGACTCTACCATTTATTTTGATCTTCCTTGTAGTGAAAAGGCTCACATTCATCACCCCATTGGGTCTAATTACTTATTTCTTATTTTAACCCTGATTAAGCTAATTTTTTTGATCACTTGTAACCATAGAGTGCCTAAAATTTAATACACATTATTATTTATAAAACCTCAACAATTTTCCTCCTTCCTGGGCAATTATGTTTAAAACAAGATAGTTGCATTGATGTTATTGTCCCTATTCTAACACAAGTGTCCTTACCTTATAAACACATAAATTTTTAAATATTTTGATGTGTATAGGTTAGCATAAAAATTACATTAACCCTTCCATGATGATTATTTTAAAATTTCTAGTATAAATATAAGTAAAAAACTACTCATTATCCATATATCAAATATCAAGCAATCCCCTGTCAAGCTTAGACATACTACTAAATTTCAAAGTGCACAACTAAAATACTATGCCCTCTACATTCCTATTTGAATATCAATCATAGGAGTAGTTGAATTACTCCAAGAGCATCCCATGAGCCATATTTTTCAAGTTATAAGCTATATCATTACATGTGGTTGCATATAACAATCTACACCATTCTTCACACACATACCAACACATAGGGGATAACTACATAAGTCTAAGGCCCTCTTTGGAGTATTGGTTATGTAGGAAACACTCATTAATATAGGGGTATTTTAGTTTAGATCAACATTGTGATCCCACTAACTCATTTTTGGAAAGATAACCTAACCTAAGGTGGAGAGCTAAGGTTTGAACTATAAACAATGATACAAAGCCTGCATGAAAGATCCATATACATCATATTAAAGGTAATAGAAAACCTATAAATACCTAGGTGGACACATCTTGATACAATGAACACTCTATATAATAAAGCTACATTGATATTTGGATAATAAAATCAATGCAAGTGTCCACAAGTTTGTTAGAGGTATAATCATTGAGGGGGGTAGTGAATCAGTGAGCCCAGATAATCCAATTTTAGTTTCAATCCTTTGAAATTCTTAATCAATTACCACAAGAATTCATGAAAAATACACATCATTCATATTAATAAACAATAAATACAATGCAAGATCAAGTACATAACACATGACATACGTGGGAAACCCTCTTGGGGAATAAAACCCACTCTCAAGCTTGTAAACACTTAGACTAGTATCCTATAAGGTATTACAAACAAGAGACTAGTTAAATCCTTCTGACTAGGATTTAGTGAAATGCCTATTCCATAAGGATCACCTTCCCCTAAGATGATAAACTTATTTAGACCACCTACCTTTAGTAAAACATCTATTTTACAAGGATAAACTACTCCTAAGGATTACCAAATCCTTTAGACCCTCCTTTGATAAGAACACTTCCACATTAGAACTGATGTCTTCAACACCTAATGATATATCTTTGGATATCACTCTTCACACCTTTCATCAGTAACTCTATCAACAAACACACCCTATTGGCCAAAACACATTACATAGTTGAACCAACATACAAATATAAATTAGGATAAATTACATATACCAACTACCCCACTCTTCAACTCTTTGCTCACACTCACTTCAACATAGCTAAAACAACTCTATCACCACATTAACAACATGATCAAGTGGTCATACACACTATCCACACTCTAATTAGTCTCTCAAACTAACCACCAAGCTCAGACAACCACCAACTATCCTTTTCTCATCCTCAACCTATAGGAGTACTATTAAAACATTAAAAATATGATCTATAGGTCATACACATAGTCCTCATTCTGATCTACTCATCAACCTAACCACTTTTCACACTCAAACACTTCTCTTCTTTTCTTCAACACACACATCACTCCTTTTACTAGCCTAAAAAACATCTCCTTTGGTTTCTCTATTTATAGGGATTTCATGATTAACAACATCATGGTCAGTCATTAGACTTGACTTAACCCTTAAGGCATATAACACATAAATACATGGCTCAATTACATCTCCATTGGTTGGACATAACATCTATGGGTTGCCTTTAAGTAGCTACACCTTTCAATAAGGCCCTTGTATCTCTTATAGGTCTCATGGAGACCTATTCACCCATATATCACATCATCAAGAAAAAAAAGAACATATGACTACTTAAAAAATCATAGGTCCACACTAAACTCCCCCTTAGCCATCCTCAAATTCTTACAATCATTATTGCACTCTTCTATGAACACTCAATCAACATTTTGTTCACACAGTCACCATGAATGAATACACCATCAACTTATAAACCTTTGTTCATACTATATACTATTAGTCAAAACCTTATAATGCATAAATATTATCATCATAGAGTATAAAGCACTCCCCAATATCCAATTCATCATGAAACATCGAAACAACATCTACACGAGCTCAATTATCCTTCTTGGGTCACTTGTAGAACAAGCACAAACACATAGTCAACTTCTAGGGTCAATATCTTTGACTATACTCACTTTAAAATATTTAAATCTATATTTCTAGATATGAATTAGAGTCATATACAACTTTTATTTTTATAGAAATAGAAAATTTGACTTCTATTGAAATATATGGACAAAATACAGATATTTGGTTTTTCCCTCTATTAAATTCAAATATTTGAATTCAAACGGTTACAGTTAAACCTTGACCACTTGTCTTCATCTCATGCTCTCATTTAACTTATCCAATCATGCTCTATTAATCTCTCTCAAAAGTACACCAAACTTTAACTCTGTTAAACTTCAATCACTTTGACCACTTTGACTTACTATGCTTTGTTGATCTCAATCGTACGTATACCTACTCACCATTTATCTCTTATTCTTACCTTTGATCAGTTGTTAAAAATTGAGCCCACCTATCCATCTCACTACTTCTTGACATATTTTAGAAAATTCACTCCTTATATCTCCTTTGAGACTTGATCAAACTTTACCTCTTTCATATTTGACTAAGTATAGGAACCACTGTAAACTACCTAGAAGGCCAACTTTAAACCGTAATAACTTTCATCGTGCTTCGATGCATGATCTTAAATTTGGACCAAATGATCTCCTCACATAAGAGAATATATCCATATACTAAGTATATCCTCAAACCTTCACATGATTGAGATATATCACCATTAAAATTCCTTCTCAAAACTTTCTATCACAGAGCCAACTATGTCAAAACCTACCTAGGAGGCTAACTTTGAACAAGCATATCTTTTGATGTGCTACATTGCATGATTTTAATTTTAGTGAAAATTAACTAGGATCAAAACTAAACAAACTTATATGATCAAATTATCTTGAATCCTTCATGCATTCAAAATACAACACCATCAAAATGCTTACTTGGCTCTTTTTGTCACATTGAAAATTTGGCTATGGGAAAACACAGTCAAACTGCCTGGGAGCCCAAATTTGCTCATACATGTCTTTTATTACACTCTATTTCATGACCTAAAACATGGTGTATAATAACTAGGAAAAAAAATTAAAAAACCCATATGATCATTTTTTCCTAACACCTCCATGCGTTTGAATGTTGACCTCATCAACATGCTTATTCGACTCTTTTTGGCCACATGCAAATTTGGCTAAGTATGGGAAAATAGTGAATTATGTCTTAGAAGACAACTTTACACCCTCATATATTTGACCACACTTCATCATATGACTTGAGATTTAACATGTATAAATTATTCATAAATGTGATAACAACCATATGACCAACTCCCCATGACTCATCCATATGTGGTAATTATGATATCACCAATCTACCTACTCAAGTTTTCTGTCACTGGAACAAATGTCTAAATGAACACAATGAAGAATCAAATGAATAAAACTCATGCACACAAGCAATCAAATAATAGAAAAACATATTATGGTAACTCTTTCACATCCTCAATACTTTAGACTCATCCCTAATCATCTCTAAATAGTCAAACTATGAAGATCAACCAATCCCACATCAAGCATACTATGACAAGCCCATTACACACTTTGTCATTATCATTTAGAATATCAACACACTTAACCCACTCATTTAAACACCTCTATGACATCACCATGACATCAATGACAATAATCCAATAATCTCCCCCTTGTCATTGATGTCAACACCCATCATAAAATAATAGACAACTCACCTTCCTTCTCTCTCTTTAAGCACTCTCACCATAGGAAATTTTTCCCCCTTTGACACAATGAAAAAATTGATACCAAATAATCTTGAAGACCTTAAAATACTACCAAATTAGAGTGTACAATCTTGTAAAGATAGTAAAAACTCCCCCTTACCTTTAGCCTACCTCTTCTTGCCTTGAAAACTTCTTCTTGCTCCATGCCAACATTCTTATTCAACCAAGCACAACAACCACTAAAGAAAGCATACATAAAAAGAACACTAAAATCTGATGAAACTCACCAAGAAACATCTAAGAGGAACTCCCCCTAATATCTCTAAACCAATGCACCTCCTGAGCATCTTTAGATCTTTGTACATCATAAATAACCACCATACAAGCTTACTAGCCTTCTCTCTCAAAAAACCACAAGAACCATAAAAAAAAAATCATGCCACTCACTACATAGGAAATATGCCCCCAACCTACTTGAAAACATTCCTTGAAATTCACATACCTTACTCTTTTGGAGAAACTAAATAAAAGCACTTTTCTTCTCACTAGGCTTGTCTAATCTCCTTGTAGCCCTACCTATAACTTGTAGAGCCCATAAATTTTAGTAGACACATCTTCAAGACATGAAACTTCATATCTGGAACATTCTCATATGAACCCTTAATCACACCAATTTACAACACCTAGATCAACTTATGTAGTACACTTCATAAATCAACTTGCCACTTAGGTCTCCATCTTGACAAATAATTAAATAACTTAAAATCCACAACCTTTTATATCTCTATGAAATTTGATTTGATAACCCATTTGTCCCATTCAACATATTAGAAAGCCTTAGATCTAAAATCATAAGGCAAGCCACTTTTATAGCATAAATCAAAACCCTAGCATCTAAAAAATAAATAGGGTCAACATACCTCCTTTTGGTCAATGACCATATCTAAAACTTATTGTACACCTAGAGACAACCATCACATACTTATGAACCAAAAATTGAGCTTCCAAACCTTGGGGAACCCATACCTCTTATAACCCATTTTAGGCCTGCTTTTCCTCAAGCCAGAAATTGAGAAAATTAAGGGCACATAAAAATCTCCAATTTGACTTCAACATATCTTCAAACCACAAAAACCACTAGGATCATGCTAAAATAAGGTCAATTTAACTTTCTATAAAAAAATATCATCTTGAAAAAAATACAAATCCTCCTTTGCCACCTAGAATCCTTCAATTTGACCCTACAAACTGACAATATACAATTATCAACATCATGACATTATTCTAACATCACCATAACATATCTCCCTATCTTATCTCTTAGATTTAACTACATAGTCATCTAATATTAGGACCTAATTAAATTAAAAAGCTCCCTCTTTGTTTATGCATGAGGATTCAATACATTACCAAAGCACCTGACTTGGTTTGATCAAGTCATCATCTTAACCTCCTTGGGTTTACATCTGTAGAAGACAACATCATATCTTCAAGATGACTGAAGCATTTCACATATGCTCCACCTCACACCATTATCTACCTATATCAATTCATCTTCAACCAAATCTATATCTTGTTTTTAAAATTTAGAAACTACAACTTTTGCTTGTAGACTTTGCATAACCAACTTCATTCCTTCATGACAAAGAACACTAAACTGGGCTCATCCATGCATTACAAGCATGCCACCAATTGATGAAAACATGGCATATTCTTAACCTAATGTTCACTTAGATCCATATATCAAAACTAAGATATTATAATTATGAACAACCCCTTAAGGTTTGTAGACATCAAACCCTTAAGTTACTACCTTTCACTTTTTGAGCTAATTCTTCAAAAACTAGGAGCAAACTAATCAACCATGGAGCATCTATAGAATCTTCAAGACATTGAAAATATTTTAAATCATTTATGACAATCTTCTTGAGTTAATAAAAACAATAAACAACTCACTTTGACACATAAGTTTGCCAAAAACAAAGTCCTTTACAGTAAGCTAACACATCTTCTCATGACCTTTCTTTTCCTGCAACATCAATCAAGTCCAAACCAACATCCACCATGATTCTTATTTTTTCAAAGTGTCTCTTTGAAGATTAGAGAGAGAGAAACCCTTTTGATATAGTGAGACTAAAAATCCCAAAATTATGGAGACTCCCATATCTCTATACCTTTATTTGACTTGTAATCCTGCTTGTCTTTGAATGGATACTTGAATTCATTCTTTTCTTCAGATTTATCAATAAAATATGTCAACAAAAACTCTTGATTTTCCTTCAGGTATATCATGGAAAATAAACCATCTTTGGTCTTATTTGAAACACTCGTAGAATATTTATCTTTCATTTTCTTACCATCCTTCTTATTCTCTATATTCATTTTACTTTCTTGACCTTTGAGCTTAAACTGATCTGCAATAAATTGTTCTAAAACAACTTTCTTATCAACCTTTTGACTAGAGTTATTAGCATTGATAATCTTTGGTCTCCATAACCAAGAATGACCTTTCTTATGTATAACGAAAGCTTCATGTCCCTTGACATACCTTGAATACCTATTGACTCTACTTGGGTATAAAATTGCAATATGACCACTTTTATGACAACTAAAATAAATAACATCATTTGTACCTTTTGATAGATCTGAGTTATGATTTATCCAAGACCACTTGCTCCTTTCAAGGCTTCATGTGAACTCATTCTTATAACTCATCCTTCTAAAATATCTTTCCCTATGACCATATTGATAAAAATAATGACAATGGACATGAAATAAACTTGCATAACTTATTGTATTGGGTTGTCTAACTGGTCTTCTTTCATTTATTTTCAAGTTTGCAATCTCCTTGACTTGCTTAGACTTCTCATTACCCTTTCCTAGCTTATTCAACTTGTCTATGAGTTGTTCATGATCATTCTGCAGCGATTTTATCTTATGTTTCATCTCATAATACTCACCTTGCCTTGAACTCATTTTGACATTTGCATCTTCTAACTGAGTCTTAAGATGTCTACATTATTCTTCTCTTGTCTTCAAATTTACATTAGCTTCCCCTAACTAATTGTTGAGATTTCTAATTTATTTTCCATTTTATTTTAATTATTCTTTTTTATTTTATTCTTCTTCAAGCTTTCTTATCTTGATTATGACCTTTTCATACTCATCTTTCAAGGAGACAATATTAGTATTCAATTGATCAAATTCAACTTCTTTAGCTTAGAGAGAGAGAAACCCTTTTGATATAGTGAGACTAAAAATCACAAAATTATGGAGACTCCCATATCTCTATACCTTTCTCAGACTTGCAATCCTACTTGAATTTGAATGGATACTTGACTTCATTCTTTTCTTCAGATTTATCAATAAAAGATGTCAACAAAAACTCTTGATTTTCCTTCAGGTCTATCATGGAAAAAAAACCATCTTTGGTCTTATTTGAAACACTCTTAGAATATTTATCATTTATTTGCTTACCATCTTTCTTATTATTTATAGTTATTTTACTTTCTTGACCTTTGAGCTTAAACTAATTTGCAACAAATTCTTTTAAAACAACTTTCTTGTCAACCTTTTTACTAGAGTTATTAACATTGGTAATCTTTGGTCTTCATAACCAAGAATGACATTTCTTATGTATAATGGAAGCTTCATGTCACTTGACATACCTTGAATACCTATTGACTCTACTTGGGTATAAAATTGAAATATGACTACTCTTATGACAATTGAAACAAATAACATCATTCATACCTTTTGATAGATCTGAGTTATGATTTATCCAAGACCACTTGCTCCTTCTAAGGCTTCATGTGAACTCGTTCTTAGAACTCATCCTTCTACAATCTCTTTCCCTATGACCATATTGATAACAATAATGACAATGGACATGAAACAAACTTGCATAACTTATTGTGTTGGGTTTTCTAATTGGTTTTCTTTTATTACTTTTCAAGTTTGCAATCTCCTTGACTTGCTCAGACTTCTCATTATCCATTCTTAGCTTGTTCATCTTATCTATGACCTATTCATGATCATTATTCAACAATTTTATCCTAGTTTTCATCTCATAATACTCATCTTTCCTTGAACTCATTTTGACATTTACTTCTAACTGAGTCTTAAGATGTTTACATTCTTCTTCTCTTGTATCTAAATTTACATTAGCTACCCCTAACTGATCCTTGAGATTGCTGATCTATTTTCCATCTTATTTTACTTGCTCTAATTTATTTTGTTCTTCTTTAGGATTTCTTATCTTGATTATGACCTTTCCATACTCATCTTTCAAGGAGACAATATTAGTATTCAATTGATCAAATTAAAATTCTTTAGCTTTCATGTTTGAACGTGCATCCTCCATCTAAATTCTGATAACTTGGATAGTCTCCTTATCCCTATTAGCTAATTTAACCATGTCATTCATCATTCTACATTCTTTGTCTTTAATATGACTAATCTATTCTTCAAGTCGTTTAACCATTGATATCAACTCAAGATTTTCTTTCCTTATCTACTTAGTCATATTTTTACCACTTAGGATCTCCTTCAAGTTTTAAGCTTCCTCCAAAGGACCCACTCTGACACCAATTATTATAGGTACAATCACTGAGAGTGGGGGGGTTTGAATCAATGAGCCCAGATAATCTAATTTCAATTTCAATCCTTTGAAACTCTTAATTAATTATCACAAGAATTCATAGCAATGAAAAAGAGATACAATTCAAGATCAAACACATAACATATGACATACATGGGAAACCCTCTTGCAGAATAAAACCCAATCTCAAGATTACAAAAACTTAGACTATTATCCTATAAGGTATTAAAAATAAGAGTCTAGTCAAATACTCTTGACCAAGATTTAGTGAAATACCTATTTTATAAGGACCACCTACCCCTAAGATGATTAAATCCTTTAGATCACCTACCTTTAATAAAACACCTATTTTACAAAGAGCAACTACCCCTAAGGAAGACCAAATAATTTATACCCTCCTTTGATAATAACACTTCAACCTTAGAGCTAATGTCTTCAACACCTGATGATGGATCTTTGGATATCACTCTTCTCACCTTTCAATAAAAACTCTATCACTTAACACACCCTATTGGCCAAAGCACATTACATACTAAAACCAACATAAAAAGATAAATTAAGACACATTACATATCCTAATTATCCCACTCTTCAACTCTTCACTCACACTCAATTTAGCACAACTACAACAACCCTATGACCACATTAACAACATGATTAGGTGGTTATGCACACTGTTCACATTTTGATCAGTCTCTCAAACTAGCCACTACGCTCACACAACCACTAACTATCCTTCGATCATCCTCAACCTACAAGAGAACTATTTAGACATTAGAAATATGACCTACAGGTCATACACATAGTCCTCATTCTTATCTTCTCATCAATCTAACCATTGGGCACACTCAGCCTCTTCATTTTTTTCTTCAACACACACATCACTCCTTTCACCAGCCTAGAAACCATCTCCTTTGGTTTCTCTATATATAGGGATTTCATGATTAACAACATCATGGTCAAACATTAGACTTGCCTTAACCCTTAAGGCATATAACACATAAAAACATGGCTCAATTACATCTCCATAGGTCAGCCATAGCATCTATGGGTCACACTTAAGTAGCCACACCTTTCAATAAGGCCCTTGTAGCTCTTATAAGTCTCACAAACACCTATTAAACCATATAGCAATAATCAAGTAAAAAAATAACATAGGACTACTTAAAAAAGAATAGGTCCACACTAAATGACCCCTTAGTCATCCTTAAATACTTATAGCCATTATTTCACTCTTCTGTGCAAGCTCAATCAACATTTTGTGCACATAGTCACCATGAATGAACACATAGTCAAATTTTAAACCTTTTTTCATACTACATATAATTGGTTAAACCTTAATAATACACATAGATGATCCTTATGGAGTCTATAACACTCCCTGATAGACAATTCATTGTGAAACATCAAAACAACATCTACACTACCTCAATTATCCTTCTTGGGTCACTTTTAGAACAAACATGAACACACAATCAAATTCTAGCCTCAATATCTTTAAATATACTCACTTTAAAATCTTCAAATCTATATTACCAAATGTGCCTTGTAGTCCTCTACAAATTTTATTTTTACAATAATAGAAAATTTGACTTGTATTGAAAGATATGGAAAAAATATAGAGCTATGGTTTTTCCCTATGTTAATTTCAAATATTTGAATTCAAATGGTCACAGTTAAACCTCGACCACTTGCCTTCATCTCATGCTTTCACTCAAATTGGCCAATCACACTCTATTAATATCTATCAAAATTACACCAAAATTTAACTCCATTAAAATGCAGTCACTATGACCACTTTGACTTACTACGCTCCATGGATCTCAATCATATATACACCCACTCACTGTTGATCTATTATCCTTACATTTTCTCAGTCATTAAACAAAAAACACATCTAGACATCTCATTGCTTCTTTACATCTTGGAGTAAATCATCTCTTAGATCTCCTTTGATAATTGATCAAACTTTATCTCTTATCCTTACCTTTTTGCAGTTGCTAAACATCAAGCACATCTAGACATCTCACTACTTCTTGACATCTTAAAGCAAATAATCTCTTAGATCTCCTTTTAAAATTTATCAAAATTTACCTCTTGCATATTTGAGTATGGGGACCACTATAATCTGCTTGGAAGGCCAACTTTGGATCTTATTAAATTTTGATGCACTTCAGTGCATGATCTCAAATTTGGACCAGATGATGTCCTCACATAGGAGAATCCATCTATATACTAAGTATCTCTTAGAACCTTCACATGAGTGAGATATATCACCATTAAAATTCTTTCTCAAAATCTTCTGTCACAGAGGTAACTATGTCAAAACCTACCTAAGAGGCCAACTTTGAACAATCATATCTTTTGATGCACTTAATTGCATGATCTAAATTTTAGTGCAAATAAAAAGGCCCAAAAATGAACAAATGCATATGATCAACTTCTCCTGAAAGCCTTCATGTTTTCAAGATATAACACCATCAAAATGCTTACTCAGCTCTTTTTGTCACATTGTAAATTTGGCTAATTATGGGAAAACACAATCAAACGACCTGGGAGCCCAACTTTTCTCATGCATATCTTTTTTTGTGATACATTACATGACCTAAAATATGGTTCATAAAAACTAGGCATAAAAATTAATAAACCCATATGATCATTTTGTATTAATACCTCCATGTGTGTGAATGCTGACATCATTAACATGCTTATTTAGCTCTTTCTAGCCACATGCAAATTTGGCTAAGTCTGGGAAAATAGTGAATTATATCTTAGAAGTTAACTTTGTACCCTTATATATTTAACTACACTTCATTACATGACTTGAGATTTAACATGTAGTAAATAGGCACAAATGTGTTCACAACCATATGACCAAATCCCCTTGACTCATCCACATGTGGTAATTATGATGTCACCAATTTGCCTACTTAGGTTTTTTGCCACTGAACTAAAATGTCTAGATGAACACAATGAAGAATCATATTAATATCACTCATGCACATAAGTACTCAAATCATAGAAAACATATTATGGGACCTCTTGCACATCCTCAATACTTCAGACTCATCCATAATCATCTATGAATAGTTAAAATTTGAAGATCAACCAAGCCAACATTAAGAATACTAGGAAAAGCCCATTTCACACTTTATCATTATCACTTAGACTATCAAGGTACTTCATCCACTCACCAAGACACCTCCATGACATCACCATGACATCATTATTGGCTATATAGGCAACACTCATTAATATATGGGTCTTTGAAGTCAGCTCAACATCATGAGCCCACTAACCCATTTTTTAGAAAGGTAACCTAATGTAAGGTGGAGAGCTAAGGTTTGAGATATAGATAATGATAAGAAGCCTGCATGAAATATCCATATACATTATATTAAAGGCAATAGAAAACCTATAAATACCTAGGTGGTCACATCTTGATACAATGAATATTCTCTACAATATAGTTGCATCAAGATTTGGATAATAACATCGATGCAAGTGTTTATAAGTTGACATAAGTGTTAAAGTAGCAAGAAATAATATTTTATAGAATCTAAGAACTGGTTCTTGAACATCACACAATCTATTTACACACTTGTACATCTTAGTTCTATCTATGCATCATTACATAAGCTAAGTATTATTTCTTGTTCATGATTAAATAAATCAAAATACTATTTAGCATTGTAATTTCTATATTTAGTATTTTAAAAATTCAACATTAAAATTTAATATCATAAAATGAATTATTTCATTGTCCTACTTTTAGGAATAGTTTAGTCCACTTTTGATTAGATTATTCTTCCTAACCATTATTTAAAAAAAGGGTTAAACAACTTTTAATATGTATTTTGCACTCACACTGATTTATAAAGTGATACAAGGGGGTTTATTTGTTTACCTTCATGTGTGTGTGCCTTGTTTTATACACACTTTTCAAATTTTGGTTTTTGAGTACTTTCATGTGGCATATTGAACACTCTCACTTAAGTTTTCTATAGTGATTTTTATTCACACCTACTATATTGACACTTTTAAGTAGATATTCATGGCTACTTTGTCTTAAGTCCCTAGTCAGCATTAGGGGGGGTTGGGGGTTGGGTAGGTGTTTCATATTGTTAATTCTTCCTTGGTTGTTTATGTATATTATGTACCTTATGATTTTTCCTAGTAGATGCAAAGGTCGGTTGTTTTTCATACCAGAACATTTTTATGCCAAATATTTTGAGTTTTTTAAAATCAAAATCATTATGTATTGTATTCAATTAGAGATTTATAATTGAGCCAACTTGAGGATTTAAAATATTTATAAAAATTTTGATCCAATTTTCTTGGTTTTTACCATGCATACTACTCAAATGGAACATGTATAAATAGTCACTCTTGTTCACATAGCTAGATTCATGGGATATACTTCTATTTATTTCTTCATTTTGTTGGAGGCTTCATCAAATTTGGTAGTAATCTACATCAACAGCTTCATCATTATATTTCTCTATCATTGTATATGGGTACCTCATTGGGACTAATTATCGAGACCCATACTTATAAGCATAAGAATTATTCTCTTTTACCACAACAACTAAGCTAATCTTTAATGGGGTTTGGTGTGTGTTATTCACACTTGAAATGAAGTACATCTTAGGTAGAGATGTAGTATGTTAGAGATTTATATTCGAGTGTAACCACTATTGGTTGCACACACATGTACATTTTATATTCCATTAGTGTAATATAGTGTCTGTTATTAGTGAATCTCTTTTTACAATCTAAGAATCATTATCTGGATGGATGTTTATTACATAGTTTTCATGGTCCCTCTTTAATTCCTATATGGAATCTTAACTATGTTGTTGAATTCCTATAATTCTTTCCAATAAATACAATTTTGCACTATAATAGCCCACTGATTTATATTGATTAATGGCAATCCAATAGGTTTTTTGGAGTATCCATAAGATTAAGACAAGGAGACCCTCTCTCTCCATACCTTTTAATATTTATTACTGAGGCTCTTAGTTGGGCTATGTATAAGGCAAACAAGGAAAAAAATTAATGATTTCAAAGTAGCAAAATGTGCACCTAAAATTTCACATCTTTTATTTACATATGAAACCTTGTCCTTGGGGAAGGCCTACATCATAGAGGTAAAATCTTTCAAGGAAATCCTTCATACTTACTCCAAATTTTTAGGGTAATATATTAGTGAATAAAATAAACAAATCATTATTTTTTAATGCTCCCTTATGTCTTCAATAAAGGCTAACTACAAAATGGGCCTTCTCTATTGGAAAACTTCCTAGCAAAATGTAGGTATACCCTTGATCATGGGAATGGGCAAAAAGTATTTGTGGAAAGAGGTGATGGACATAATGGATGAAAATTTAACGTATTGTAAAGGTAAATGGCTTAGTTTAGCAAGCATAAATACTCTTTTTAAATCAGACTTATAAGCCTTACCAACATATTTTATGTTAATCTTAATAGCTCCAAAAAATGTGATCGATTGTCTCAATAAAAAATGAAAAAATTGCTATGGTAGGGCATATTTCTTGATCATATATTTCCTTAAATTAGTTATAAGAAATCCTACCTTATAAAGGAAGATAAAGGAGTTGGGATTGCCAATATTTAGATACACAACACAACCTCAGAAGCAATTTTTTTGTGACATATGTTTTTTAATCCTAAATAGTTATGGAACATTGCCATATATCTATATATATATATATATATATATATATATATATATATATATATATATATATATGGCAATGTTCCATAACTATTTAGGATTAAAAAACATATGTCACAAAAAAATTTCTTCTGAGGTTGTGTTGTGTATCTAAATATTGGCAATCCCAACTCCTTTATCTTCCTTTATAAGGTAGGATTTCTTATATACACAACACAACCTTAGAAGCAATTTTTTTGTGACATATGTTTTTTAATCCTAAATAGTTATGGAACATTGCCATTTAATATATATATATATACATACATACATACATATATATATATATATATATATATATATATATATATATATATATATATATATATATATATATATATATATATATATATATATATATATATTATAATAAACCAAAAATAATTTTCTCCATAACAACATTGCCAAAATGTTCACATATCTGAACTTCATTTCCTCATGTAGAAAATGCATTTTGGACCATCTCACATGGGATGTTGGGAATGGTAGAAGAGGGATATTTTGTGTATATACTCTTGGTTGGAAAATCATACCCTCTTAGCTCAACATGGTTTTTCAGGAAAAAAAATCTCCTAGTTGAATTAAATTGGGTAACAAAGTGCACAACTCCCCTTTCTTCGATCATGATAATCCATTCTTTTACCTTCTTTATAAAAATAGCTAAAATCTTGGAGCCCCTTTATAATAATTGTACTTTATACATAAAATAAAAAATATAAGTTAATATTCCCATCAAACAAGGAGGATGTTTGTCAATGGAGTTTAAATACTTTCAAGAATTATAAAGTTAATACTGAAAATAAGAAATTAGTTCAAGCTTTATAACCAAAGGACCACACATGGTCATTAAACAAGATTTGGTTGCAATGGGGTCTCCTAAAATAAAGTTTGATTGTGTGGTTAATAGATCAACACAAAATTACCAATTATGATAAGCTTCAAACTAGGGGGGTTATAAGGTCCTAGTAGGTGTAATTTATGCAAATAAAAATTTGAAAGTGCATAGCATCTTCTTTTCCTCTACCTGTGGAAATTAAGAGTTTTTATTGGTTAGTCATTAAGTTATCCTTATCCAATGTGTTTTCCCCTATAAAATTTTCACTAATATAATTTTTTCCCCACCCTTAAAACTCAAGAATTTCCCCATTACGGGATACAACCCCATGCATGACCAGGTATTTCATATGGTTAAAACACAACATTTATTTTTAGAATGTCTAACTACCTTAGGATATATTTATTCATATGGTAAAAGTGGTAATATAAAAATGGATTTATTCCAAGATAAATATATTTAACAAGCCTTTTCAATAAAATGACTTAAGTACTCTCAATTCCTAGAATCTCATCAAGGTTTCAACCATCAATGGGGTTAAATAAAATCACTCATTTAGACATAAGTCCTTTTGGGAGCCCGTCAATTAGGTTAGTTCAAGTTAAACTTTGATGGAGCTTCCAAGGTTAATCTAGGCCAAGATATAATGGGTTGAATTATACATTCAAACACATGATCCTTTATTGTAGGTTCATCTTCATTCCTAAAAAAATATAAAAAAAATGAGGTTGGGTTTTAAGTAATGATATTGGGCATACAATTTAATAAAATGCTAAAAATCAACAATATAACAATTTAAGGGGAGTCTCAATTAATGGTTAATGTAGTTACTAATAGAAAAGGTAGGAGTTGGCCTCAAACAAACATCTTAAGTAGGTTAAAAATATTTTTCAAAGCTTCTCATAATATTCTACCACACATTACTATAAAGAATAAAATAAAGTAGCTAACCTTTTAGCAAATCTACAAGCCAAAATGGGCATCTTCAAATGAATTTAAAGTCTAATTATAATTTTTTTTGAAGGGCTTAACATAATTATTTAAGATGGAATCTCATATTCTCATCATTATGAGATTTACAATAAGGCATTATTTTGTTATTCCTTCTTATTATATTATATATGCAAATCTCTCTCATTTCTTCCTAGGCTCCCTTATAAATCATGTTTCTTCTACTTTCTATTATCTTCTTAATCTCTACTATTTGTATGTAAGGTTAAATGAATTTAATAATTTTATTGGAAAAAATGGATAAGCGCCCTAATTGAAACCCTCAATTAATCAATAAAAAAACAAATTATGGTTATTTAAACCTATCATGAACAAATAACCTCAATTGGGTATGACTAGTCCAAATTGGACCTACATACCACCATTTACAACCAATGGGGTAATTTAGGTGAAATGGGGTTAATTTAATACAATAAAGTATTTTGGTAAATTCATCATAGTCTATATGTCATATGAGGTTGTTGTATAACACAACTCACATAGTTTAGGTTTTTATTCTATTAGTTATTATTTGGTAATTTATAATGTCAAGATCCCATTATGTAGGGATTATTATGGATATAAATATAGATATATAACCTTTGGTTTGTCGAATGAAAGTTTAATTTATTCCAAAATAAGCATGGTTAAGGAATATACCCTCAATATCCCATCTTCAATTTTTTAGATGAAAGGCACACATGCATGTTCCTAAAAAGAAGAGAAAGAAACTAGATAACAAATCCATGACATATTTATTTTTTGGCTATAGTGAAGAATCAATCACTTATATAATTATGGATCCAAAAACAAGGAAAATATACATAAGTAGGGATGTTGAGTTTGATGAGAAAGGTAAGTCTATTTTACCTTCCACACACTCACCTGATTCAATCAGAACTATAGATGATAAAAACATTGATGGTGATAATGATGATGGGTACAATGGCTATGATTAGTTAGATACAATAGTTTCACCATCCACAATAATAATTAAACATGTACCTAAATAGTGTATGAGTATAATATAAGATGTAAAATTAGATGGAGTTCAAGACTCATCCACTATTGGACTAAATAATTGTAACATGACTCGATAATAGGTTAATATATCACTAATGAGCATTATTTTTGAATCAATTGATCTCTTTACTGTTTAGGAAGCCCTAGAGTCAAAACCTTGAAAGGATGCCATAAATACAAAATATCAATAATGATAAAACATAACACATGGAAACTTATAGATATTCTACCAAGGAAGAAGCCAATAAATTATAAATGGGTTTTTAAAACAAGATACAAATCAAATGGTAGTATTGACAAGCACAAGGCATGACTCATTGCAAAAGGGTATGCTTAGAAGGAAGGTATTGATTAAGAGGAGAATTTTTCTCCCATGTCCAAGATCAAGACTATCAAAATGATATTTGATTTGGCTTCTTAGTATGGATGGAAAGAACACTAATTGGATGTGAAAAGTGACTTTCTAAATGGAGATCTACAATAATAAGTCTACATGACTCAACTAAAAGGTTTTGTCACAAAAAGGAAAAGTGTGTAGATTCATCAAATCATTGTATGGTATCAAACATGGTCCTAGATCTTGGTATATAAATTTTGATAAACATCTCTTTCAAAATGGATTCTATAGGATTCTTTATGATCCAAATATATTCCTCAAACAAAAAGGGGAATATATTTTTATTTTTGTTGTATATGTTGATGATCTAGTCATAATTGGTATTTGAGTGAAGATGACTGATGGCATGAAGAAATAACTCAACTAACCATTCAACATGATAGATATCAAGCTACTACACTATTATTTTGGACTAAAATTACGACAAAAGGAGCTCCACATTTTTTCCCCGAATGAAGTATACCAAGACAATGCTCAAGAATTTTTGGATGATGGATTATAAACCTAAATATATCACTATGGATACAAGGCTTTAGTTGTCTCGTACATAAATATCACCATAAGTAAATACAAATCTCTATAGATAATTGATTGGGAGTCTAATTTACTTGAAATACACTAATTCAAACATCATATATCTTTCATTTTTCATGCATGAGCTAAAAATGTCTCATTAGAAAGCAAACTAGCATATACTAAGATATATAAAGGGTGCAATGGACTATGAACTAGAATATAGGAAGAATGATCAATTCTTTTTAAAATGATATTTAGATTCAGATCATGCAAGTAATATTGATGATGTAAAATCCTCTTCTAGACATGTTTTCTTTTTGGTATTGCGTCCTATATCCTAGGGGAGTAAGAAATAATCTATATTTTCCATTGAAGCAGAATATTATGCCACAATAGGAGCTATTTGTGAAGTGATATGGTTATATTACATACTTGAAGGATTGGGAGTACCACATAATCAACCTACCATATTATATTATGACAATGAAGGTGTTTTTAAACTTGTTCACAATATAGTGTTTGATCAACACACAATGCACGCCCAGGTGTAGGTACATTTCATACACAAACAAGTTCAGTAACAGAACATCTAGCTCCAAATTTTCCTAATATATGTGTATATGTATTCACCAAGTCACTTGGATGAGACAAATTTGAGGCATTCAGAAAATCTCTCTTGTTCACTTGAGACCATGATGAATTAAGAGGGGGATTTTAGAATTAACTATTGTGGTAAATTCATCATAATCTATAAGTCATGTTAGGTTGTTTTATAACACAACTCACATAGTTTAGGTTGTTATTCTATTAGTTGGTAATTGGTTATTTACAATGTCAAGATCCTATTATGTAGGGATTGATATGACTATAAAAATACCTATATAACCTTTGGTTTGTTGAATGAAAGCTCATGTTCTTTCACATAATTGACCCCATCATAACTAATTAGCATTAATTTATATTGACTAATTTAGTCACACCTAAATTTCACTGATTTAATTGTAAATGGTGGAATTTTAGGTGTAATTGGGACTAATCAATCCCAACTCATCCAAATAGGTCTAATCATGGTCAATTACACCTAATGTCACATATGTTTTCCCTAAATAAAATTGGTTAGAGGTAATGTAAGTATAACTAGGGATAAACAACTTACTTAAGGATAATCAATTATTTATGATTAGCCTAAATTTCACTTTTGTTACTCCAACATTACTCAAGTGAACCTATTAGCCTTGATCAAATGAACCTACATTACTATAATTACAAATAATTAGATAAATTTAGTTCCAACTAGGAATAATAAATCCAAATTCACCCAATTAGAGTTGAATAGTTTTAATTAAGCATAATTATCCCCAACTATTCTAATGTTATCCCAAGTACAACTAATTTAAGGTATTGTAGGTGAAATTAGGGATAATGAACCCTAGAAAACCTAATTATGACTTATTAGAGTCAATTAAACATAATTAGCCACAATTGTGCCCCTTATATTATCCCAACTACTTTTATCTGGGTGTGAACCTTGAACCACATCAATAATGGAATTTTCCAATTGTGTTTAAGATTCAAAAAATGATTTATTTATAAACTTATTGTTGATATCATTTCATGAATTTAAAAGGTTGATAACTAGTGTATTGTAATTTAATAAATGAAAATTCTCCCCATATCAAACTTCCAAACCACATTGATTTGTTATCTACTTTTACTAAATTTAGTATATCTAAACTTATCGAGCGCTAGAATGGGGATTAGCTACTACATTCCTTGTCAATGGTTACACAATTGTATTGCTTTATCTATTTTTGGATTAATCCAAAAATTTGATAGGATAAAAATAATAGAATATTTACATTACTTAATATGTATAATAAACTAAACAAATATGAGTGTAACTAGCAGAATATAGTAACTTATTATTGATAGAAAACACTAGAGGAATTGACTACTTATCTTGTCTGGAATTTGTGTAGGTCTATGATAGGGTAAAGCCATTATTAGTGGTAAGTAATGGGATTATAATTTATTAGATCTATAAATAGTATATCTACATGGGTTAGGTCAAATCCAACACTTCTAGACACCTATGTAGTGTGGAACCATCTGTTAGGGTGCAAAATTGTTTGGTATGTCTATGTTAATCTGTGAGAGTCTTGATTACTACTTATACATTTGTAAAGGGATGATTTGTGTGAAAATGTATTTAATATTACAAAAATGGCTTTGTTTCCCTTCTTTATTCAAACCAATGTGCAATGTATTTTATAAGTTAGTGTTAGATTGATGATAGATATAATATGCTTAGGTTTTACATGCTTATATATTTGATTTTTTAGGTAATTCCCTCTGAATTGACATGTGAAAATTAATTTCTAACCCTTATGAATGATTTGAATTTGGGACTCTAGCCCTTAAATATAACCAAGATAAATCAAGCCCAAGTGGTATAATTATCTAAGGAAGGGTAAGACTATCACAAAAGTAGGAAACAAGGATATGAGCTCAAGAGATAACATGAGAATAATATTAAGTTATTTATGTAGAGACTCAAGAAATTATGTGTATTAGTAACAATAATTCAAGAAACTCAGGCCCATATATAGTGAATGGTTAAAAGAAAATGTGAGTAAGAGGCAATTGTGTATGCATAAGTCCAATATAGTAAGGTTTGGTCAAATTATGTTTTGTTAGTGTCTAATACCCAATATGAGTGTCTACATTTTCCACCCTTTTATTATAGTAATGGAATTACTAAATTAAAAGAATAGAAGGTGATATTTGAGTATAACTATGGTAGGTGTGTTCAAATATGCACTCTATATTGTGTCTTACTCCATGAAAACTTGCAATAGGTAGAAATCATTTTTTACTTATGATATAAAATTTGAAGTAAATGCATTGAACATATTTGAAATTTAAATAACAAGGAACAACTACACCTATCTATACACAAACCCAATATGTCTTATGGAGATTAGCAAAAATGGGGTGATTATGTCCCTTTGAGATGCTAGTGTTGAAACCATGGTTGGGATAAGTATGCCCCTAACCCATTATGGATACAAATAAGTGCTCATAAGTTAAGCCATGACAAAATTTAACCACACATTTTTTTAATTTCTTTTTCCTTGAGATTGGAACTCAAATAAGTTTATATAAAACTAAGTATCTAAGACTCAGTAAGTTTTTGAATCATCCACTATAGATGGATTATATGATTCCATCTAAGTATCAAAGTAAAATTAATAAGTTTGAGTCAGTGTAATTAAAATATGAATAATAGTGAGTAGAGAATGACATGATATTCCATGCCATCTAATAATTTATGTAATGTGAGTCATATAACCTATGTCAATGTAGCATAATATCCTATAAAATTGTGAACATATGTTGTGCATATGCCCCCATTCTAATAACTATATAAACTAGGTCCTATGACCTGTGTAATATAGATCATGAAAAAATAATCCCAACAGAAAATCCTATATGTATCAAATCATAAGCACACAATGTCATGGTCATGATGCACATAATGACACACATGCAATAACCCTTAATTTCACACAAGGCCAAAGCCACATGCAATGGATAATCAAATGTCACACAAGGTAAGATCCATGTGTAATGGATAATCAATTGTTACATGAGGTAAGATCCACATCCAATGGATAATCAAATGTCACACAAGGTAAGAACCACATATAATGGAAAATATAATCTCATGTGAGTAAGAGCCACATGCAATAAAATGTAACAAGATGATAAATTCAATGAAAAAAGTCAAAATGATGGCAAAGTCCCAAAGAAAGAGTCGTATAAGAATACACTCAATGCCAAATTAAAACATATTCAATCAAGAAATAGATAAAGACTCACACAATGTAATAAACAAAAAAATCATTCCATTATGTAACATAAAACAATGTAGTATCCAAATAAATAACACTCTAAGTGGTATGAGTAAGATTAGGACATGTATAGGCAGTGTAAAGTAATCAATGTGATCCATGAAAATATAAAGATAGAATTTTTGTAAATTAACAATATGTCCTTGGTACAAACAGGCCCCCTAATATAGGAAGATAGCCATGGGTGTAAGAATGTCTTGCATTTACGTACCCATGTCCTAGAAAACTTATATTTCATGCATCTCACCCATGTATACTTTGGAATACATGTACAGAGAAAAATAACTTAATATATAATGTACTATATATTATAAATCACAAAACAATCATGTAAATAAGGAATACATGTCATACATAGTCATAGTTTATGATTTTCTTAATATTTTGATTTTATGTATTTTGATTTTTTTAATTATGTTTTAAATTTTTAAAATATAATATGAATGTGTAGTCAGTGATGTAGAGCTGATGCCTACAACATCCTTATCCATCTTCCTGAATCTAAATTATCCATTGATCATTTATCTAACCTCTGATTCGCTTGCTTCTGTAGGTACTTTATTTGTTTTGACACCATTTCTCTCTCTTGACATTCCTAGGCTTCTAAGCTTCTTTACATGCATCTAGTCCTCCTCTCTCTTTTATTTATCATCTATCATGTTACTTCCTTTGTAATCTCATACTTATTAGGACATCACACTCATAATATCACAAGGTAACACAACCTCCAAGCAATAATTCTCACCCAACTCACTTTTTCTTCTTTAAGGCCTTTTTCCTTGTAACCCTATTTTCACATAAATCTAGTAGTTGTGAAAATATACAAATATTATAATTAAAATGAGGATATATTAAGATATAATTTATCTTTTTTCAGCTTCATATCATTTTTTAGGATCCAAATCTCAAGGGAGACCACCTAACTCAACCAACCTCTCGATTAATTAGGTCTCTTTAGGCGTAAATCAATCCCATAGACCTGTAGACATTATGTATGGCTATGTACCAAATTAAAAACACTTGAATCATTTATATCACATAAAAACACAATATATCCCATATTTTTAGTAATTTTGGCTAGGTGGAACAAAATTTATTTGAGTTTCCATTTTGAAACCCTAGGCTAGTTATACACAGGCCTATACTAGGCTGAGAGATCACAAAAGGGAAATTTTGATTTTTATGTGATTTAAAAGGAAAATAATGGATTTTTAGGGTCTTCCCCACTTGGATCCACCTTCCCCAATGGTTATTTTCTCTTGAACAATCATAAAATATCTCCAACAAACACTTATACAAAATTCTGAGTTCTCTTTAGAATTGTGTGTGAAGGTTTGATTGTAGACCGAGATCAATATTCTCATATGGGAGTGTTACAAATATTATATTTCATGATAAATTAATCTTCACTATTTTATAAAATGTATACAATCTCAAACAAATCTCAACATTCGTATTAACACTTTGTTAGTCCTCTTCTTTGCACTGTGTAAACATAGAATTCTTAAAAATTGAGAAATACAACTTGTGGCCTAAAGATAAATATCAATATGTCACTATAATAAATTAAAATAGAAAATTTTATATTTATTAAATACCATAAACATATTTATATCCATAAAACAATCTCTAAAAGCATTCTTTTTATTCATCAATATCATTTACATATTCATGCACAAAATTGTGAAGTAAGCAGACTTCTTTTCAAATCTTCATCTTTTCTTCTATTTCTTGAAGATTCTCACATATTTATCCTTATAATTAATCATAATTATCTAATAACACACACTAATATTTTAACATGCATGCCTCTTCTTTTAATATCACTCAAACATGCAAAGTAATTCTCTCTTTTGACCAACCTCACATTGAATGATAATTACACTTCTTGTTTCCTGACTTGCATTAGTATTAACCATGACATGTACATTGAAACACATCAAACACACTATCTTAGGAAATTTTAGGTAATTTTTAAAAATTAAAAAACCTTGGCATACCTCATAAGACCCAAACTACCACTCAAATCCTAGATAAATAATTCAAAATTTCAAATTATGCATTTTGATGAGAAATATCTAGAGAGCTAATAACACACAAAAAAAAGAATCCTAGTGACATAAATGAATCATATGGGAAAATATAATACCAATCACAACCATATAAAACTATAAATTTCCATAATGAATCATTCAAACACAATAACTTCTCAACTACCTTGTGATGTTTTGCATCATACTCCCTAAGTGGAAAAGTTTGAACTCCTACTCAAATGCTCTTTTACAACTTCTTACCTGTTTTAAAATTATTCATATTATGATTTTATGATCTCCTCTTTCTACGTCTCCTCTTATCTTTCTCCTTTATCCTCAGTTGGTTCTTGTTTCTCTATCTCCTTGCCTTGTATTGCCTCTTTGCCAACTCATCTTCTATCTCCATGAAGTATATGACCTATTGTAACTCTTTATTTTTACTATATTTAATATCATTTATTTATAAATTATCTCCATCATGATTTTTACTTTGGTGTATCAAACTAGGTTCTCTCTTCTACCTGGTCTATTGACACTCTTGTCCAAGTATTTTTCAACTTGGAACTACAACTCTCACTTGGAGTCTCTCTTCTCTTTTCTCTTCTTCTCTTGAAATTATACTAGCTCTATTATTAGGGATGATATACCACAAAATATTACCTTTTTATAATTATCTAACTCATTCCTCCAACCTTCATTAGCAACCTTTAATAACCTCACATAGTAACATATAATACTCATTTAGCATAAACTTTCCAAGAGCTTACCTACTTTGATACCATTTGATGTAGAGATGATGCATAAAATATCATTAACCATATTATTAGATCTCAATTATCCATTTATAATTTATCTAAACTTTTATCTACTTGTTTATGTAGGTACTTTGTTTGTTTTGACACCCTTTCTCTCTTGACATTCCTAGGCTTCTAAGTCTCTTTACTGGCATCTAATCCTCCTCTCTCTTTTATTTATCATCCATCATGTTTGTCTACACTATAATAATTATTATGACATCACACTCATCATACCACCAAGTAACATAATATCCAAGAAAGAACTCTCACCCAACTCACTTTTTCTTCTTTAAGGCCTCTTTCCTTATAGCCTTGTTTTCACACAAATTTAGTAGATATAAACAATATACCAATATTATAATAAAAATTAGGACATTTTTAGATACCCTTTATATTTTTTCATCTTCATACATATTTTAAGGATCCAAATCTCAAGGGAGACTACCTAACTCAACTAGCCTCTTAATCAATTAAGCCTCTTTAGGCCTAAAACAATCCCACAAAATTGGAGACCATACTATACATAAAAAAATTAATAACACATAAATAATTTATATCACATAAAAACATAATATATACCAAAGTTTTAGCAATTTTGTATTGGTTTAACAAAAGTTATTTGAGTTTCCATTTTGAAACCCTTGGCTAGTTGTACATAGGCCTATACTAGGCTGAGAACTCACAAAAGGGAAAAATTTGAGTTTTAGGTGATTTAAAAGGAAAATAAGAGTTTTTCATGGTATTATAAACCTAGATACACATTAAATAATGGTTATTTTCTCTTGAACAATCATAAAATATCTCTAACTAGCACTTATATAGAATTTTGAGTTCTTTTGAAGGTTTGACTACAGACCAACATCATATTCTCATATGGGAGTGTTCAAAATATTAAATTTCATGATTAATTACCCTAAAATATTATATAAAATGTATACAAGATCAAAAAAATCTCAACTTTCTTCTTAACACTTTGTTAGTCCTCTTCTTTGGACGGTGTAAACATAGAATTCTTAAAACTTGAGAAAGGCAACTTGTGCACCAAAGATAAATATAAGGATGTCACTATAATCAAATAAAATAAAAAATTTTATATTTATTACATAATATAAACCTATATAAATCCAATAAAAAATATCTCAAATAATTAATATCATTTACATATAATATTCATGCATAGAATTGTGAAGCAGACAAACTTCTTTTCAAATTTTAATATTTTATTCTCTTTATTGAAGTTCCTCGCCTCTGTATCATTATAATTAATATATCATAATTATATCATACCACACACTACTATTTTAAGATGCATTTATATTATTTTCATATCACTCAAACATGCAAAGTAACTCTCTCTTTTGACCAACCTCACATTGAATGGCAGTTACACTTCTTATTTCTTGACTTGCATTGGTCTTAGCCATGACTTGTATGTTGAAACACATTAAAAAATATCCCTTAGTACCAATTTTTAAATTTTTAAACATTTAAAAACCTTATCATATCTCATAATACCCAAACTACCACTCAAAGCCTAGATAAACAATTCAAAATTTCAAATTATGCATTTTGGTAGGAAATCTCTAGAGAGCTAATAACACACAAATAAAGATTCATAATGAACTAAATGAATCATATGGGACCTTATAATACCTCTCAAAACCATATAAAACTATAAATGGCCATAATTAATCATTTAAACACACTAACTTCTCAACTACCTTATGATTTTCTACATCAGTCAAGTAAGGCCAAGTGACAAGGCTACAAAGAATAGAAGAATGTAAGGGATATGAATAATATGTGGCATGTATCAAGGCATAGTATATACTAAGTTTAGTAACATATAAGTGTGGGGGAAGTGAAGTGAATAAAGATTCCCTAATGTATATGTGAATTACAACATCCTAACTCAATAGAGTATGTAGGAGGTGGAGGGGGATGAGGAAGAATCAATATATATGCTCATATAATATGTAGTCGTAAATGTATGAGATCATAAATGTAAAATACATGGCATAAAAGTATATATAATTAATATTTAGGGATGATCAAGTAATATGTTGTGAAAAAATGTGCACTAGGATGAGGCTTATATAAAGGATATGTCATTGTAAGATAGATGCCATGAATGTCTAGATCAAGATAAATAATCAAAAGGAAAGGGCCAAGTGAAAATAAATCCAAGGAAATGAGAAAAACATAAAAAATGAATAATTTATGTGTAATATATTATGTCCGTATCAGTCTAAGATCCAATCAAGATTCTCATATGTATGTTATTTATCAAACATGTCAAAATAGTCTAGTATATTACAATATTAATTGTATAGTTTAGATATGTTGTTCTAATCATGTTTTGTATCTATAGTAGGACATTCATAACCAACTACACCATAATTTTGAATTAGTTTATTAGGTGTTTTTTACTCTATTAATATGCATGCATACCTTATGCCCTTGCATTTGATAGTGTCGAATGAGTTGAATTTCTTTAGAAAATCATCATGCAAAAATATATGTACCAAATGGATATTCATCACATACTTGTTTATATGGAGTGATCTGATATAACTCATGAGTAAGTATATCCTATTGATTAATATTTGACATCAATATCTCATGAACAATTTCATCTATATTATATACACTTATTAAATATGTATCTGTTGGAACTTGATGAATAATAATATCTTGAGATTATTTATTTTCTTGCTATATTTGTGAATCTCTCTTTATTTTTTTAATTTATTTACTTTTTATTTGTTTACCATGATTTGGTATTCATATTTGTGTGTTGTGAGATGTAATTGTGCTCTAAATAGGAGTCAAATTTTCTCTCTTTGATATTTGAAAAAATTTCCTTGGAAGTTGAATTAAATAATCATATTAATATTATCCAATTTTTATTCCATTTGTCTTAATCATGATTTTCCAAGTATTACATTTAATTATATAAGAGTAAGTTTTACATATAATAATGTCTCTACCATTTTAGGCTGACAAAAATAGGTATAGTTATATGCACTATTGCATCCTCATTATTTATAGTATATTGTAATTTACATTCATCATATCCTAACTCTTTTAGAACCCCAATATTGTATTATGATCTATCATCAACACCAATAAATTGTCTATATTCACCTGCTATAAGATCTCTAATTACCATTGATTCCTTTTTAGGAACTTTGTGGGATGCATCAATCTTCTTAGATTGTGAATTAGAAGGAGATGGAGAAGTCAATTTTTTAGGTGTATTTGTAGATTTTCCAAATATAATATCACACCTATCCATAAGTAGATCAATTTTATTTTGCAAAGAATAAAAATTATTATCTTTATGCCCATTAATACTATGATAATTATTAAATATCATTCCCCCACTCATTGAATCTGATGTGTGGGATGATGGTTACAATGAGGTAAATTGATTAACTTCTTATCTATAAGTGTTCTCAAAATAACCCTTGGTTGACCCTTGAAACTATCAAATTTGATTTTTTTGATTCACTTTATAAGGAGTCATATAAATTATATTCTTTGGAGGTTTCTCGGTTTAGAAAAATCACTTTTAGGATTTGAAGTTTTTGAATCAAAAGTAGTATGATTATAGGTGAAAGCACATACCCATATATTTACATCCTTAAATGAATTAAATTCTAAAGTCAGAGTAGTAACTTGATTTTGAATCTCATTCATTGCATGTATCATAGACATGATATGAATAATAGTTATGGTGATGGTTTATAAAGATTCATTCATAACCATAGGTGAAAAAGAAACATTTATATCAATACATTTCTTTAAATCATTATTACATTAGATAAAGAAATCATTGAATACTTTATAATTATCAACACATTTCTTTTCTAGATAAGCAGGGATAACATCACATTTCATTTTAGTTGTAGAAGTAGTAGCATCATATTAGATGTCACTAGTTATACTATTAGTTTTAGAAACATCATTGTAAATTATAACATCATGAGATTAAATATTTAAATCATATATCTATTTCCTTAATGTGTCTTCGTTATTAAATGGAATCCTAGTAGGATAAAGAAGTGTATTAGTTTATTAAGTGTTAATTTATTCTTCTTCTAGTGTTTGACTAGTGGAAGAATGTCAAAAAGGAGAAGGAGAATTTACTTCTTACATTTTAAGCCTATTGTAATTTTATTATTCTTCACTAAAGTTGTAGAAAGATAAATCACTAGCATTCCAATCTTCAACATCATCATGATCATAACTATCATAGTCATTTCTTCTACTTACACAAGCATATTTTTCATCTACATAATCCTTGTCAATAGGCATAAAATCATGATCATATACAACTTATTTTGTCTATTCATTATCACAACTATAAGGCATAGAATGAGTTGATGATAATGGATCACATGATTACACCTATTAGGGTTTTTATGATGCATACATATGGAGAAGTTACCAAACCCCAAGATGACAAAGAATACAACCATACAAACTATTCCTATGATAAGGGTGAACATATAACCAACCACCCCAATATAACCATTAAGAATTAAAAAAAGGTTTATGATAAATATTTATATTTAAATGAAACCTATAAGTTGTTTAGAAAATAAATGTGTTTTTCACCCTATAGCTCAGATTTAATAAAACTAGTAAAACCTTAATTTCAAAAAGTATATAAAGAATTTAGGGAAAAAAAATATAGTTTTGATCCAATAAATATTATTAACAAAATTATATAAGTGTTTTAAAAATAAATTCATTTTAAATTTAATATGAGCTAGAAAAACTCATAACCTTAATAGGAGAATAAACATGAAACCTTAGGGTAAAATTTAAAAAGTTGATATTTATGTGTATGATGAGGGGAACTCATAAATTGGTTTTAAAAATAAAAGATAAAAATAAAATTATAAAACCCTATGAAAATGGAAGGAAACCCTAAAAAATAGGCTTTTTGTGCTCAATACAATGAACAGGTTCACTAATATATTTTATTTTTTTGGATTAGTGCACAACCCTAATAGGATAAAACTAATATAATATTAAAATTTCTTTAGATGTAAAATAAAATAAACAAGTCTAATATATTAACTTTTTATTTATAAAAAACACTAGAGGAAATATTTATTTAGGTTGTTCTAGTATGTGTAGTTATATGATAGGGTACAATAATCAACAATGGTATAGAATGAGCTTGTGAATGCTTAAATTTAGAAATAGTGTGTTTGCACAAGATGCAATAAATATTGTGATGCATAGCCACTTTCATAGTTTAGAACTATCTTTTAGGGTGTGAAATTGTCTTGCATGTTTACACTAGCCTATGGCAGTCCTAATCATTGCACTTGCATCTACCAAGTGCACCTATGTATGAAAATGTGTTTGATACCATGCAAATGACTATGTTTTCCTTCTCCTTACAACATGCCTTAGCTATGCACTATATGATCAATGTGAATATGGTAAAAAATTGAAATGGATGTGTTGAGCTAACCTCATCCACTACTATTGAGTGGCTAAGCACTGCCTACATATCTAATAAATCAAAGAGGGAAGTTAAAGTAAAAATAGTTATCCCACTTAGTTGAGTGTGAGTAATTAGTGTAATACTATCATGTTGTGTAATCACAAGTATGAATTTCAAAACTTGATAACCTATAATTTTACCTTATAGTGGTATTTAGACTTAGCTTAGGGATTTTTTATTTGAGGGGTTTTAGATTTGAGATTTCTAAGGAAGTTCCTCTCAATGTGTAATGTATTCAAAAAGTTAGTGTTTGATGGATGGTAGATAGATAATAGGATTTAAATTGACATGATTATATAGTTGAATCTCTAGGTAATTACCTCTGAACTAACATGTGAAAATTGGTTTGACCCATGTGAATAATTTAAATTGGGAAACTAATTGTTAAAGGGTGCACAAATAGATCTGACCCAAGTAGACAAGCCTAGAATGGTGAAACTATCTAAAGAAGGAAAAAACTATCCAAAAATTAATAAATATTTATATGAAATAACAAGATAGTCTAATAATGATATTAAGTTATTTAATAAGATATTCAAGGGATTTTTTTATAGTAGTAACGATAATTTGAGTAGTATTAATGATAATTCAGGAACGTCATGCCCATATACAAGTAAATGGTTGAGAGGTAATGAAAGCAAGAATAAATTATGTACACACAAGTCTAAAATATTGGTCAAATTATGCATTTTAAAGTGTCTAATACAAATATGGTGTCTACAAGTATTTATTATTTTTAACCATTAAATACTAACCTTAAATCCACCACCCTAAATCTTAATCCCTCACACTAGGACATAACCCTTATTTATAACATGTATTTTTTATTATATTTTGTTGTATTGGTTATTTCTAGAACCCATGCACATTATAATTTAAATTAGTTTAATTTACAAAAAATATTATATTTCCATTTTCATGCATTAATATAAATGTGGTTAATTTTATGACTATCCAAACTTGAGTTATACTAGCGTAAGTCTTTACTTCCTCCTAGTCATATTTATGCATACAATATTTTAGAGGCATGGTGTTATTTACTTTTTGTATGCACGTCTATATGTTTATTTATTATAAGTTTATCTTGGGGAATATTTTATCACATATATGATTCAATTATTTAATTAATGTAGTTTCATAAATCTATCATTATTATCTTGTTTCAAAATTATATTTGTGTGAATTATGGAAATTTGTTTTAGGAAGGCAAATCATGATAAATTTGAAGAGTTATGTTATATTTCAACATAGTAGCAAAACCATAAGCATATACCTTAATTCCCATTATGACCTTAATTTACCATCTGGTGTTCCTAAATCTAGGTGACATTGAATAAAGGAGGATGATAAATGTTCACTATTTTTAGAGTATTTAAGGTTAGATATGACCATGACATCTTGTTCAATAGGTTCACAAAATGTCAGATTTATGGATGATATGTGGAGATGTTATCAGTTACATGATATTTGATAATAAACCTTGAGGATTTAATACTTAATTTCATGTTCATACATGTATAACATTTAAAACAAATAAACATATATATTATCAAGGTAAAACGACGACCAATATATTAAGCTCATATGTGCAGGAGTGCCAAAGGTCCTCTTCACATGAATAATACAATAAAAAAAAAATTATCTTTTATTTATCCCCTATATCTTATTATATAGATAAGTAAGGAGGTTTAGGATAGTAATGAATATTATATTTAAATAGATTAACTCAAAATAAATAAACCTTATGTTGAGGATAATCACTAAAGATATTCTTATTTATAAGTGACTTATAAATAAATCATTATAAACAAGTTACAAATAATGATTATATATATATATATATATATATATATATATATATATATGTATGTATATATATATATATGTATATATATATATATATATGGATAATGATGTACACATGATATGTGCATTATCCATAAAAACTATAATTATAAATGTTCCATCTTAGATAATATAATAATGTATGTCCTGATATACACTAACATCATTATTTAAGATGTACTCTATAAAAAGAGAGGATAAAAAAAGATACACTAGCCTAAGTAAGCTTAGAAAAGATATTGTGCCTAAAATTATGTGTACATCAATAACCTCTCTTAAAATTAGCTTAGATAGAGTGAGAAACTAAGTTAACCCTTTGATATGGGTCGTTACAACTAGGCCATATTAGGTACCCATGTACAATAAGTATAAATAATGAAATGATCATTGAATGAGTTTAAGATGATGGTAAATTATTTATATATGTTAGTAGAGACAAAATAATTCTAAGGTCCTTATGGGTTCCATTCCATCCTATCATGATACATGGGTGTTAGCTACTGTAATCACCAAGTCAAGAAGGGAATTATGTTATATATGAGGATCTATTTGAAATTATAGGATGTCAAACATAAATGACACATGAGAATTTAAGTGGTATATATTTGATGACAAAGGCTTGAGTGAAATAGATCTACTTCTCAAGATGATAAGTAAACACTCTATAAGTTGTCAAGAAACATTGGCCCAAGAACAACCCTTCTCAATATGGATTCTAGTAAAATGATGTGCCAATATGTATCACACATACATAGAGGATCAACCACTAATTGAAAAATGCATATAAAGAGGGATGTTTTAATGTACTATTATGATAAAAAAAATGTCTTTTTGGACATGATAATTTTTTAATGTGTAATATTAGTGGCCAAAAAATATGTGATTAGAAACCCTTTATTTTGAAGAGGACACATTTTTTATGTGGATAATTAGTGGCCAAACTTATATGAGTAGATAATATTTGATTTGAAAAGGATGCATTTTAAATAAGTTATTATATAGATAAAAATGGATAATTATGTGCCCATAAGGTGGTAAATATCTATAAAAATATAATTATAAGTACATCCTAGACAATGCAATGTTGAATGTCCTAGTATACACTATTTAGAAAAGCATATCATATCTAATTTCACCTTGATAAGGGATACCTTAGAGGATAAAATAGAATTTAAAGTATCTTTTTGATGTTCAAAATTATTTTTATTAATTAAAAAAATATAGGTTTATAACTAATTTGTTCAAATGAAATTTGTGGTTTATTATGTTAAATATCTATTATATGGGAATCTATTTATTTATGTTGAAAGTTGTTTTGTAAAGAGTGACTTTAACTAAATTGACTGAGTTGCATGTAAATTTCAACAAGGTATTAGAGAAAAGTTTTCAAATCTATAATTCTTCCTTATCATCACCTTCTTCTTCTTCTTCTTTTAATGAGGACTTTACCCTATTAATTTGTTAAATATTGAAATATTTCCTTCTCCATATTTGACATGATGTTAGACCTGGGAATTCTTATAACAACACACATTTTTTCATTGATCTTTGTCATTAATGTTTTTATCCTCATGTTCCAATAATGTTCATGTTGGTAATCATACTTGTTTGTGACATTGGTTAGTTTGTCACACCACTTTTTTGTTGAATCAATTTTGTGGAGTTTGACTGAATTTGGTGTCATATCCTCAAAGGTGTTTTTAAACCATATTTTGTCATGCAAGGACCTATTATTACATACTCCCCTCCTAACTTCAACATAGTTTGTAAATTTTATCTTACATCTCATATGAAAAAAATATTTATTTTTTACCTTATTCATACATGTGTTATGGATTACTCTTTTGGTTTTGGAGCTTCTTATTTAGTTACTAGATATGTATTTGATACAACATATATGTTAGATAACTTTTCCTTAGACATAATTATATATTAGTTTTGGATTTTTTATATTGGTTAGGACATATTTATTGACTTGACATATTAATATATATATCTAATTTGTCCACGTCAATTATTTCATTTTTCCTTTACAACATCATTAACATCAACATTTAGATCTTCCACCATTCGTCACTTTAGCTTCCTAGTGCTCTACTACACCATACCTATTTCAACCTCCACCATTAGGAAAATTATCATCTCATCTCAATTAAAAATACAAATATGTAATAGAAACATAATAAATACGAAAGCACACATAGTGTAGCCACACAACACAAACCATTACACAACAAAAGAAAGAAAAAAATAATAAATGAATGTAAAGGTATGACATGCCATAATTATTTATACATTTCTCTTTCTCTCCATTGATTCAATTATAATGAATTTCATTTACTTTTTTGTTTGCTTTAAAACAACTCTCATCTATTTTGTATTCTATGAAATGGTTCTCATTTGATTTATTTATTTTATAGGATTTCCTTGTTTATGCTACCCATCCATCCAAATTGACGATCTCCTCAAGTTTAGATTGGGTTATGTCGAGGGTTAAAATTTACCTAAGGTTAATTGTGTTTGAATGCATTCCTACTTAATCATACAACTAAAATAAACCTAAAAAAATGTCTATCACTTGAAATCAAGCTACATGACATAAACACTCAAGTACAAAACAACAATAAACAAATATTTTGGATGAAATTTTATTTTTATTTAATAATTAAATTATGTTGAATTTAATTTTTTTAGTGAGTATATATAAGGAACTTTATGTATGTACTAAAAATATTAGTGTATACACACTTCCCCTGACTAATTGGAATGGATTTTATCACATTAGTTGGATATGTATTGCTATACTTTAAGCTGGTCATCTTTATATCCAACCATCTCATAAATCCAAGAAATAACAAGGGTTGTGCTGTGGCTAGTCACAATCTTTGTGCTGAGAATAATTTGTGCTTGAGTTTGTATGAAATTTTTCAATATAAATGTGGTTTAATAATTTAAACTTGAAAATATAATTTAATATTGTATAACTTGTTATTTATGTTTTTAGTCTATTGTGACATGTAGGTAATGTGGTGGAATCACATTCAATCACATTTATAGTTGTACAAACATTGCATTATTTTTGGTGAAATATGAGGAATTTACCAAGTTGGTGGTTGGATTCTAGGATTATATAAAGAGTATGTGTTTTAAAAATTAATTGAATAACATGGCCACTTGTAAGATGTTGATTTCATTGCATGTACTCAGTTCCTAAGAAACAAGGTTTTTATTACAACCCCTCAAGTTGTACTTAGAAAATTGCAATTTTTTTTTCAAAATAACTTACTTAACATTCAATACTCAATATAATCATTGCAAAATAACTTAGAGTAACTTAGAACAAGTACTTATTGATTTAAAAATCATATACAATAATTATCTTATACAACTCCAAAGAAATTAAATACAATAGGACACAGTTATGGTTGGTTTCAGAATATAATAATTGTTGTTCAAGTATAAAAAATATAATATATAATTATATTTCCATTAGTCCATCAACCTTAAAATATGAAATAGATACCAATCCCCCCATAGCTTGTGTTGTACTAGCTCATGTATCTCTGATAAACTCAAGTGTCATCTCCAGGTAAGTAATACTATTGTGGGGAGGGAGAGCATCATCCGAGCATTTTTCCACACCAACCATGGACCAAAAATCACCCACACAATCCCCTATCAGGTAATAACCCTCCCTTCATGGATAGGTAGATAGAATGGTGCTATGATCTAGTGAACAAGCTAGTACCCATGTGTGTATGATGTCATAAAACTAAACATGTAATGTATCATAGAAAACCCAATCTATTACAAGATATCACACTGACATGTAAATCAAACATACTAAAAGATAATGTCTCACCAAACATTATTTAACCACAAGATTCATAATAATTAATTCCTCCTAGTAATCAAATCACATCACATCACATGCTAAATAAGGAATAAGAAAAGTATACAATTATTCATCTACGCATGAATGAATCTTATATTAAAATCAATCTCCAAATTAGAAATAATGACCACAGTTCATACCACTTGATTATGTTTCACATTCATAATAAACTATAGATTCCAAAATTACTTATAATAAGATCTAAAAATAGACACCTCATAATAACCCATGTTACCATAGTATAGTGATCTATGGCACAACTAATAGTTTTCCCACAATCAGTCATACAAGTATTCATAAAATACATGGAAATATAAACTAAATTCAATCAACTAGATATAGCAAAAAAAGTCATAGTTTCCAAAAACACATAATAAGTCTTACCTAAAATTAATTATACTCTCAAAGTTGTATGTACAAATACATGATGTCCTACTAACTATTACAAAACATACTGATCAAGTACTAATCAACACATACATTAAATCAAACAACATCGATGTGAGTCTAAACATACAGCTATAGTATGTACCATCTAAACATATATATTTAAGCTAAAGAATTATATGATATCCCATACTATCATATCTCATCGTATATGATTACCCTACTCAAACATGAACACACAATCTTACACTTTAATTATTTAACAAGCAATCATAGGACTATACCATCTGGATATATCCTAGATTTTTTTGCTAATAAATTAGTTATAACTTCTAGGTATACAACTCGATGCTCTATTTTATATGCATGATTTATATATAATATATGCCAACACACTAGTATATCTTAATCTACTCATTTTAAGTACCGTTCACTAGTTTCCATTACTATAAGCATATATGTAACAAAAATGTATCATGATACTTCCAAAACATTAAATAATTAATAACCAAGTTATTCCAAAATATTTCATTCTAAAAACTAAATATAATTCATCTCATTCCTCTATTCAAGGTCTACATTCATTTTATATATTATAATTGTTGACCAATTTTGACTTTTAGGTCAAAATAGGGCACCTCTAGTAAGAAACTTCATTTTTCAAGCCTATAGGGGGTTGATATAGATGTTATAAAGTGTTTCATAGGTTTCTTAAGGTCATTTAATGTTATAATAACTTTAGTCATTAGTTCTCTAGATCTATTTATCATTTTAAGTCATTTATAGGGGTCTAAATGGTGCATTAAATTTTTTGTACAGGTTTCTTGGGAAACATGCAAGTTTTAAAACATGATGTCATCCCAAATGTGTCATTATAAGTCTTAAAAAAATTAAAAGACTAGAATTTATAGGTTTTATAAGAAGAAAGTTTTCTTAAAGAAGAGGAAGAAAATGACACATGTATGGATCCCTAGGAAGCGTGCCATATGTGAGGAGGTCATGGAACGTCTCTAAATCTTCCCTAAAGATCATTTTCATGATTTTTTTATCTAGAAATGTAAATGTGAAGCCAAAACAATTCATCTCTTTTCTTCTTTCTGGTAGAGTGAGGTCACTTGCAGGTTTTTGCTTGGTACAGCCAACACAATGGGTTTCAAGCAAAATTATTTTGAGAGGATATTATACACTCCAATACATTAAAATAAATATAAGTTTGAAGATTGGTTAAATTTGCTTTAGGAACCATCCATTCAAAATGGATTGTGCAAAACTACCTGCTCATCCATGCACCCTTTAGGTTTTACTTTGGTCTAAGTGATTTCATACAAACCAATTGCTCATATTTGCTCCACAGGATGTTTTCTATGTCTCATTACATATCCCATGCTTGGTTTAAAGTTTTAATTTTTTTTATCAGCTAATAACCTTGAAATGGTAGACTACCATATTCTATGTTGATAAGCAGGTTTCTAATGTTTTCTAAGTTTCATGCTTTGACAATGGATTCAAGGGGTGTAACATGTATTATTATTACATGTTTCAATGGGATTTAATTATATTTAACTTATTGGTCTCTTTCTCTAAACAAAATCCCATAAATTTCACTCTTCTTACACATATGCACATGGTCTGCCATTGGAGTGTGCATCTACAGGAGCTTGGAAGGGATTTTCACATTGAATGGAATGTGTTAGTTCTTGTTTTGCATCCATGATAGTTTTAATACTTTTTTGGGAGCATGAAAATGAGTTTGATACCTATTTGAAGGCCAAATTCAATGTCTTTTCCCTTAATCCTACTCATAATCTACATGTATACAACTCATTCACACCAACAGAGACCATTTATGATGTCATGCTGAGGTGTGAGAGGGTTCATACATGTGATAACCTCTTGACATGGATAATATGAATTGAAAATGCTTTATGGAACCATTTTCAAGCTAAATTTCATACAAAACTCCATATGGTTCATACCCAACTCACTGTTGGTATGTCAAGGCATCCACCTACAGGGGGTAATAACATAACATGGAGGTGTCTTTTGAGGCATTAAATAAAGCTTGAACCTTTTCCTAAAATCTTGATAGACTAAAGGAATCAAGATAGCTCATACAAGGAATTAAGGTGGATAGAGAAGGCTTGGAACTAGTTAAGGAGAGGAGTACTATGTATTTAGGATTTTTGTCCCAAAAAGAGCCAAATAAGGGCCCAAGGGGTTTTGGTTAGCCTCTTTAAATGTTCCTCCTAAATTTTTCAATGTAATTTAAATATTGGACCTTATATTACTATCATAGGACAAGGCCTTGTGAAAATTTTAAAGGTATAACATAAATAAATGATAGATTTTAGGAAACCTAAAGTTGCTTATGAAACCTTTGAAACTAGACAGTTAATTCTATAGTTTATAAACTTCTAAGTGGCCTTTCACATTCTAAAGAACAAACAATGCATTTCCCATGGTTTGAATGGAATTAGTAAGTAGGAGGAACACTAGGAAGCATTAATATAATGAAGATAGGGATGCAAATTCTCTCTTTTCAACTCTTATGCACTCAGTCCGTACACATGGCTATTTGACACCTACAGTTGTATGAAAGTGAAAGTTACCTTGGAATAACAACTAGAAGGGTTAGTTTGAAGGCATATTTAAAAAAAAAGACTAAGGCGATATAAATACACCTCATGAGAATTGGAGGAGAGGTAAAGATAATGAATTCAAGCCTAAAGAAAGTTAAAAAATGGTAACCTTCAAGTAAGGATTGTTATGAAGAAGAAACCATAGTCTTAGAAGCATACTATTGGAGATACTAAGGCATGTGTGAAAGGGATGGTTAGATAAAGATGAATAGTATAAAAAAATGAATGACATCAATAGGAGGTTAATATTGAGTTTTTAAAGTACCGTAGTAACTTATATGTTTTTTTATACAGGTTACCAAAGTCACCTACAACAGACAGGGTTTAGAGGAAGAACATCTCAATTTAGGGAAACGACATTTGAATTTGAGGTTAATTTTTTTTTAAAGGTTTAAAATAAGATTTTTGGTTCAATATAATGGTGTGTTAATTAATATGGATCCAATGAAGCTTTAATGAAACCAAGGTCCAAGGGGAAAGAGCACCTACAGGGTTTTATCAAGCCCAACACAATTGATTGTGTTGACAAAGAAGAGAAGGTTAGGATCCTTGAAATGGATTTTGTCCAAACTCAAGAATTGATAATTGAACTTAATTATTAATATATATTATTGATACACAAGGAAAAAATCCAAACTAAACACATAATCACCTACAATATTGAGAGAATAGGGGTCTCAATCTAGGTACAGTAGGGTCATCTTGAGGAAGGAAGTAAAAGCACAATCAGGTAGTGAGTGGAGAGAAATATACTAAATGATAATATAGGGTTGAAAAATTAAAATAATGGTCCTAATATATGTGTTAATGATACTACAATATATTAATTACTCTTATAGATTATATCCAAGGTAAATTATGTATGAATACCTCTAGGCAGATCTAAATAAGGGTATCTCAACTAATAATCCATAAAGATAGGAAATAAGGCTTATATGAGGTGTTTGGAGGTTTGAAATGAAAAGAGATATTAAGATAATATAAATCAAAATTTATATAAATCTCATATCACTATCATGATGAAACTTGAGCAAGAAATAAATTCAAACAACCAAAAATATAGTCCAATGAGAAATCCCTGCATACAGTTTCCCAAATAAGTCTGCCTTGGACTTTTGTGACTTTGAAGGATCAAATGATATTACAAGGAGATAAAAAATTGCATATAAGGTCATTTAAACTTATATAATATCATAAAATTATTTTTTATCCCAGACAAATAGGGAAATTACCCCCTATTTTGTCTCAGACAGGGGGTATTTTTCCATGCATAAAACCCTAGTAGATTTGAGAGAAATGATAAAAGTTATGACCAGAAGTTGTTGAAATAATTAAAGGAGATTAATATATATGGTAAAAATATAGGTAATAACTAGAAACACTTCACATAATAAGGGAACCTAATAGAGTACTCCATACACCAAGGGCTATAGGCAAACCTCCTAGGCAAAGTTAGGCATAAGGGTCCAAATGAGAAGGTTTGATCACTTTAAGCATGAAATAAGATTTATAAACTATTAAAATATTTAAATTATATGGATATAGGTGTATTAAATCTATGTGGATTCAAGGAATTCATATAGGTGGTTTCAAACATAAACATTGCATGCAAACCTATGAACCAACATTAGGCCTATTAGTCAAATAAAGAATTGTTTCTAATTTTCACAAGAGATGGAAATTATAAATTATTGGATAATTATTTTAGGATATATAAATTTTTTTTTTGAGATTTTTAATGAATAAAAAAAACCAATAGATCCCTTTTTGAGCCCATAACCACTTAGACTTGCACAAAATGGTGAAAACAAGCCCGAGAAGCCACTTTCAATTACTCACATCTCTCATGAGGATATGTATGTGAGATAAAAGATTTATGGGTTTATTTTATGGGTCTCATATGTAATATTTTTTTAATTTTTTTATCAATTTGGACATCCCAACTTTATGAACAATCGTTAAGATCGAAAACAGGCCTAAAAACCTATTAAAACCTTGCTAAGGACCAGTCTTGGAAAATTGAGTTTGAAAGATACCATAAAGGAATATTTGGACCCAAATAGATATTATAAATTTTAGAGGATCCCCAAAATATTATTAAAATCCTTTTTTTGTATGGAATTGTAGAAATGGAGGTGGAAATATGCTTTTTATCATTGTTTTGTGTGTTATGCAAGCTATAAGATGAATGAGGATATGAAAAAAAAATTGGGTGGAATATTTAAAATTGAGATAACCAAAAATATTAATTTAATTTAATTAATCATCCTATATTTACCCCAAATAGGCCATTACTTTCAGCCAGTCAAATCTAGCATATTGGGCAAGCTAGAGAGAAAGGAAAAAATATTCAAGTAAAGTGTTTTTAAGGTGCCCTTGATTCTTAAAAGTACATGGGGGTATTTAAAATTTTCATTAACTTATTACCATGTATTTTATTTTATAAATTATTCCAATTTTTAGGCCAAGTGTGTAAGGTTCATGGAAAGGCAATTTTTAGGACAACAGATGATGATGGCTCCTTTTCAGTTGATTCTATAAGGACAAGCATGAAACCAATGCATAGAGAGGCATGTATGATATTCTAACCTTAAATTAAAATAATTTTACTTACCTTGGATCAGTTAAAAGATGCTCAAATAGGCCTAATAATGAAGGCAATTTTTTTATGCACAAGAAGGCTTTTTGTGCCACTTTGCATAACTTTGATGACTTGTATGGACACTTGGACTTCCAAACCTTGAATATTTCATCCCATTTCATTCTAAAATGCACAAGTAACTCATTTTATCATCTTAACAAGTGTCGTTGTGACCCTTAAACCTCTCTCTCTCTCTCTCTCTCTCTCTCTCTCTCTCTCTCTCTCTCTCTCTCTCTCTCTCTCTCTCTCTCTCTCTCTCAAACTCTAAAATATTTGGCCATTTTGGCATTGTATTGTATGATCCACCTGAATATGGTGAATCCCTACTTAATTATATGAATTTTGATCAATAAAATGACTAAGTTTTACCTCTTACATGACTGTACTTAGTGTGTGTACTTGAATGTTTGATTTTGCTTAAGTGATATTCTTATTTCCTTAGCATGATAACTCATTATTAAAACCTATTTACCATTTGGAATCTTATTCTTCTAGGGCATGTGAAGTGTTATTGAGACATTTCAAGGACTAAGTGAGTTTGTATCTTCATTAGTTCCATTCAAGGCCTCTTTTCTAGTCCTCATATCCTAGATGTTCATCTTGACCTCATAATGTAACATTGATACAAGAAATTGTAGATTGGGAAAGTGTATGTTTGGTTTATTGCTTGGTCTTAAGTGTCATATACATGTGGTTGGATGTCATCAACCTATCTATTGTATCACCTCCATTAGTTTAGCTTTACTTTTAGTTCTTTCTCTCCCTTTTCACCCTTAAGAGTTAGTAGTAGTTATAGTCAAGTGGTACATCAAGGGAGCTATCCCTATCTAGAGATTCACTTCATTCCTTAGGTTTCCCATAATCCTAGAAGTGACTCTATTATGACACTTGGATTAGGAGAGCTATGGAATCTCCTAAAAGGGTGAAAATCCAAGTGACAATAGTTTTTGGCACACCTGATGGGACTCTTGTTCCAAGAGATAGAGGGATTTTTGATGTTGTCTCTCAATAATCAGCCTTTGGAGGCATATTTTCAAGCACCAATGGTGACTCTAAAGACATATAAGATAGTTAATAAGCCCAAGTGATCCTTTGAATAACTTTGGTAAAGTGTTTCTTTATGTTCTTACTTGAAATGAAGCTTCATGACTGCCTATGGTTATGAATTTTAATCTTTATAAGTTGGTGAGACAATTCAATCTTGTGCCACCCCATACCAATGTTAACAAGTCCTTGGTCAGTCCCAATATGTTCATTTTAAGCCATATCATGAGTTGTATCAGTCTTATAACCAACCTTCTCAATATTTTACCTCTCCTAGTAAACCTAATCCTTTTTCCAATAAACCCATCTCCATCTTCAAACAAGCACTTTTGGGGTATGAAAGGTATATGTTCAAGCTTGATACTAGAAGGGGATATGGTCAAAATATTCCTAATAATTCCATCCATCAGGTGAGAAATACATTATAATTAGTCAAGAAAGAGTGGGCACCTATTGAGAGAGCTAGTTGGCAAAGGTTCACAAGTGAGATGCTTGATGTGAATGGTTTAGTCTCTTCCTTTGAGGATAGGATAGAAGTTCATGAAAGGCAGCCTCACCAAACCTATCAGACTTTTTATCCACTTCCATAAGTTCCATATTAGCCATACATAACCCTACTCAAGAGCCACATCAATCCTATCAAAGTCGCCCTTTTTCCAATCATGTGGAGGAGAAAGTTGAAAAGAGAAACCTTATGTTTGAAGCCAATATTGATAGGTAGATAAAGTTATAAAATTTTCATATGCAATAGTCCATGTTGGTAGCAAAGGAATTGGATTCAAAACACTAATTTCCATCTCACATTACATCCCCATCACCCCAAAAGGAGCCCTATAATCCTAGCATCATGTGCTGGAGTAAGGTAGTTGAGTCATGGGGAAAGAAAGAGTAAAAGAGTCTGGTAAAAGAATGTGAAGTTGAAGAGAAGATTGATCCTATACAAACATCTCTTACCTTTCATCAAGAAGATATTTCTAATGATAAGGTCATGATTTGGAGTGAAATAGTTGAGTCATGGGGAAAGAATGAAGAGAAGAGCATTGTCAAATAAATTGAAGTGGAAAATAAAGCTAGTCCTTCTCAAGTCCCTCCCACCCTTCCTCAATAAGATTATTCATGAAATACCTCATGTAATCCACATCTTCATTATGATTACTATGAGCTTCAAGAAATACTTCCAAGAGAATCTAGTTAAAAAATTTGAGGAATTAGAGGCAAAGATGAAGTTGTTTAGTCAATGTGAGATGGAAGGTTTAGACCCAAAAGAAGATCTTATGCCTAAACACACCCCATATATCCCTCATCAAGAGAGTCCTCAAGCTAATTTTGATGTTAATAAAATATTGGTCTAGTGGAAAAAATAGAATAAAGTGATTTTGGCCCAGGGTCTGCCTCCTCTTTCTCATGAGCTTTCAAAAGAACCCCTTATATTTCATTCCCAACCTGATTTTGAAATCTATATTCCATCTCCACAAACTAGTTATTTTTGTCCTCACCCATTACCCTTTTCCTTGATGGACCTATGGTGTGGGAACTAAAAGAGGAAATACTGGTTGACAAGGAAAGAGAGATTTTACTTGAAGAAAACATACCTCTTTGTCAACTTCATTGGGATAAGTCACATGATTTCAAAATGCCCAGCCTTGGCATCACTATGAAGGATGTTAAAGATCTTATAGCCCTTAACCAAAGAGATTAGATAATGATAGCTAAGGTTTAATTTTAAGTATCTCAATATGTCTTAAGTGATGAAGAGGAGGTAAGTCCTTGTGTTGAATCTCTTTGCTTGGATGATAATGAAGAATGCTTTCTTTATGTTGAAGAGCCTATCTTGAGAGAGGCAAATAAATAAGAATATGCTTAATTCATGGCTGATAAAGAAGAATTCATGAGTGTTTATGAGGAGGAAATCACCATAGGCACTCCCCTTGGTGAACAAAAGGATAATTCACAAGCTTTTGAAGAAGGGTGTTTCATTTTTTCAAAAGAAGAAGAAATGATCATTAACTCCTTCCTAACTTTGCAAAACACCATATATGAAAATAGACAAGTTCATAATCAGTATTTTGATGACTTGTTTAAAGTCATTAGAGTAGGATATACTCCTCTCTAAGGAGACAATGAGCTGATCAAAGATGGAGAAGGTAGCATTGGGACTCAAGTAAGTATGCAAAGGATAAACAAGCTTTCAAATTCATCCTTTCAAGAATTTTTTGAATTTTATAATGATATATTTGAATTAATCAATAGGAGATATTACCCTCTATAAGTAACTCATCATCTCTTGAAGGATGAATAAAGATCATATTGGCCTAAAGCTTCTAAAGAAGATGAAATCAATCCTTTTGAAATCATGCATATAAAGAGGATGGAAGTTGATCATGAGAAAGTGAATGGGAAACAACATGAAACAAGTGATCATTTACATGAAGAGTTCATTTCCTTGGTCAGATTGTTTGGAGTTGTTTGGTTCTTAATGAGCATCATGCCAATGAGGTTGGTAGATTTTGTGAGAGGCATGGAGGTAGTAATGCTAAGAGACAAAAGGCTTCTTGGCTCATCCAATCCTTCATTCCATGAAGTAAGAGGAATCTCAATCTTTCATTTTGATCTAGGGGGAGGTATGTATATGGTTATTTGTACATATTAGTTGTCTTTTGTTTCTCTTAAGTGCCTTGAGAATATGTGTGTATTGTGCGTGTTTGTTTTATTTGTTGTGTGTGTCCTTTTCCTTTATTTGGTTGAGGTAGTCACTAGTTATCTTGATTAATGGTTAAAGTCTCTTATTTTTCTCAGTCCTTAGGTGACTTCATAATCCCAATGGACTGATAAGGCTACTAGTCTAGTTAGTATAACAAGCATACTACCATATGAGTCACTAATTTGTTGACTAATTTTAACTTTTAGGTCAAAATAGGGTACCCCTAGTAAAAAAATTCATTTTTTAAGCCCATAGGGGGTTGATATAGATGTTATAAAGTGTTTCATAGGTTTATTAAGGTTAGTCAATGTTATAATAACTTTGGTCATTAGTTCTCTAGGTCTATTTATCATTTTAAGTCATTTAGAGGGGTCTAAATGGTGCATTTAATGTTTTGTATGGGGTTATTGAGAAACATGTAAGTGTAAAAATGTGATTTCATCCCCCATGTGTCATTATAAGTCTTAATTAACTAACAAGACTATAATTTTTATGTTCAATAAGAAGAAAGTTAGTTTTCCTAAAGAAGAGGAAGAAAATGACACATGTATGGCTCCTTGGGAAGCATGCCACATGTGAGGAGGTCATGGAACATATTTAAATCTTCATAAATCTAATTTATATGCTTTTTTTGATCTATAAATACAAATTTGAAGCCAAAACTATTCATCTTTCTTTTCCTCCTTCTTGGCATAGTGAGGTCACTTGCAGGTTTTTACTTAGTATGGCTAGCAAAATGGGTTTCAAGAAAAATGATTTTGAAAAGATATTATACAATCTAATACCTTAAATTTCATATAATAATTGAGGATTGGTTAACTATTCTTCATGAACCATCCATTCAAAATAGACTCTATAAAAGTGCATGCTCATCTGTGCATCCTTCAGGTTTTGCTTTAGTATGAGTGAATTAATACAAACAAATTGCTCATATTTTATCCAAAGGATTTTTTATATGTATCCTTATAGATCCCATGCTTGGTTTCAAGTTTTAAGTTTTTTGTGATCAACTAATAACCTTCAAATGGTAGACTATCATATTCTATGTTGATGAGCAGGTTTCTAATGTTTTTTGAGTTTCATGATTTGAAAATGGATTCAAGGGGTTTTAACATGTCTTATTATTACATTTTTAAATTGTATTTATTTATATTTACCTTATTTTTCTCTTTCTCCAAAAAACATCCCATAAATTTCACTCATTCTACACATATGCACACGGTCTGCCATTGGAGTGTGCATCTACGGGAGCTTAGAAGGGATTTTCACATTGAATGGAATGTGTTATTTCTTGTTTTTCATCCATGATTGTTTTAATACTCTTTTGGGAGAATTAAAATGAGTTTGATACCTATTTTAAGGCCAAATGTAATGTCTTTTCCCTCAATCCTGCTCATAATCTACTTGTATACAGCGTATTCATACCAATAGAGACCATTTATAATGTCAAGTTGAGGTGTGAGAGGGTTTACATATGTGATAACCTCTTGACATGGATAGAATACATTGACAATGTTTTATGGAACCATTTTCAAGATAAATTTCATACAAAACACCATATGGTTCATACCCAACTCACTGTTGGTATGCCAAGGCATCCACCTATAGGTTGTAATAACAGAACATGGAGGTGTATTTTGAGGAATTGAGTCAAGTTTGAAACTTTTACTAAAATATTGATATAATAAAGGAATTAAGACAACTAATACAAGGTGATAAGATGGCTAGAGAAGGCTTGGAACCAGTTAAGAAGAGGAGTATTGTGTATTCAAGATTTTTGTCCCAAAAAGAGCCAAATAGAGGCCCAAGGGGTTTTGGTTGGACCCCTAAATGTGCCTCCTAAAGATTTCAATGAACTTTAAAGATTGGACATTATATTAATATCATAGGACAAGGACTTGCGCAAATTTGAATGGCAAAAAAAAATTAGAAGACAAATTTTAGGAAACCTAAAGTTGCTTATGAAACCTTTGAAACTAGATAGTAAATTCTATAGTTTATGAACTTCTAAGTGGACTTTGACATTATAAAGAACAAACAATGAATTTAACATGGTTTTAATGGAATGAATAAGTATGAGGAACACTATGAATCATTAATAGCATGAAGACATGGATGTAAATTCTCTCTTTTCAACTCCTATGCACTCAGTCTGTATATAGGACTATTTGACACCTATAGTTGTATGAAAGTGAAAGTTACCTTGGAATAACAACTAGAAGGGATAGTTTGAAGGCATGTTTTGAAAAATAAGACTAAGGTGATATAAAGATACCTCATGATAATTGGATGAGAGGTAAATATAATGAATTAAAGTCTAAGCAAAGTCAAAAAAGGGTAACCTACATGCAGGGACTGCTATGAAGAAGAAAACATAGTCCTAGAAGCATATTGTTGGAGAGACTAAGGTGTGTGTGAAAGGGATGGTTAGATGAGGTTGAATGGTATAAAAATAAAAGGAAGGAAAATAATATGAGGTTAATATTTAGTGTTTCAAGTACCATAGTAACCTACATGTGTCTTTATACAGGTTACCAAAGTCACCTACAACAGACATGGTTTAGAGGAAGAACATCTCAATATAGGAAAATGACTTTTAGCTTTGAGGTTCAAATAGTTTTAAAGGTTTAAAATAATATTTTTGGTTAAATATAATGTTTTTTGACTTAAAATGGATCCAATTATTCTTTACTACAACCTAGGTCTAAGGAGAAAGAGCACCTATAGGGTTTTATCAAGCCCAACACAACTAAATGTGTTGACAAAGATGAGAAGGTTAGGCTCCTTGAAATGGATTTTATCCAAACTCAAGAATTGATAATTGAACTTAAGGATTAATATAGGGTATGTATACATAAGGACCAAATGAAAACTAAACACATAAGCACCTACAGGAGTGAGAGAATAGGGGTCTTAGTATAGGTACAACAAGGTCATCTTGAGGAAGTAAAAACATAGTTAGGTAGTGTTAGGTTGTGGAGCTAAAAGCTTCAACCTTTGCAAACTAAGGAACAGATGGTTGCTGAGTTCTACAGGAACTGGCGTCGGCAGCAGGACCGACGTCGGCAGAGTCCAGTGCAGAAGGCCACCGGCGACGGCAGGAAGTCGGCCGACGTCGGCAGAACCAGACTAGCAGGGACCGGCGTCGGTCGCCTGTGTGTTCCCAAAGTGTTCGTTTCACGGATAGTTAGTTAAGTGAACGATGAGTTTGCATGTTAAGACCAGCCAGAGTCTTGGGCTATGAGGATAATTGTCTAAATTAAGAGTCTAAGTTAGTGTTTGAGTTAGGGATCTATTTATAGACCCATTGGCATGTATTGTTTAAGGCATAAGATAGAAAGGAAGAGTTCCTTCTAGTTGTAAGATCTGTGAGTTGCAGGTTGTTGCAAGCTCATTGGGGATCTACATGTAAGTTTGGTCTTTGAATTGCAGGTTGCAGGTTCATGAGAGATCAGCTTGAAGTGCTATAGAGTGCTTGGTGTACCGGCAGGGTTATTACTGACTGGTTGGTGAGGTGAACACCAATTCTGTGTGTGAGTTGGTTGTTGGGACCGTTTTTGTGTAGGAGAGTGTGTGTGAGAAGAATTACTGTACACTTGAGGTGTGGCGAATCTCTGTAAAGTGAAAGAGTGTGGCGGCTCTTTGATGTATTCTTTTCTGTATAGTGTTAATACAAGATAGTGTATTGTCTCTCATATTCTATGCTATTGGTGAATTCTAGTTACTTGTGTTTCTGGTTATTTCCGCATATTCAATTGCTTATATTTGGTAATCATACTGTGCTCTTTCTGAGGAGCAAGATCCTAACGAGTGGTATCAGAGCATGTTTGTTGTTCTAGATTCCTGACAAGTGGTATCAGAGCTTTTGGTTGGGATACTAATAGATTGGCGTAGATCTGGGTAGTGTGTTTTGATTACAGGTTACTCACAGGGTTTCTATTTGAGTGGGAGTTGAGCAATGGCAGAAAGCAGTCAACTATGAATGGAAAAGTTTAATGGCAAGAACTACCAATTATGGAGGATGCAGATTGAGGACTATCTGTATCAGAAAGATTTGTACTTACCGTTGGGTGGGGTTGCTAGCAAACCCTTGGATATGAAAGATGAAGAATGGGAGGTTCTTGATCGGAAGGCTCTGGGATCTGTTAGATTGAGTCTTGATTCATCTGTGATTTCCAGCTTATCACAGTGTAAGACAACGGTGGAGTTGATGAAATCTTTGGCAAATTTGTATGAAAAACCCTTGGCTTCTAATAAGGTATTTCTTATGAAGCGTTTATTTAATTTGCAAATGTTGGAAGGTGGATCTGTTCATAGCCATCTTAGTGATTTCCATGGTTTGGTAAACCAGTTAAGCTCAGTTAATATTGTATTTGATGATGAACTTAGAGCTCTCTTAATCTTGTGTTCATTACCTGAAAGTTGGGAAGGTTTGGTAATGGCAGTTTCTAATACTGTGTCTCCTTCAAAAGTTTTAAAAGTGGATGATGTTGTGAGTGTGATCTTGAATGAAGAGATACGCAGGAAAAGCACAGGTGAATCATCTGGAGATGCTTTGAGTGTTGAAGGAAGAGGAAGGCCAAGAGAGAAGACAGAGCGTGGGAGATCAAGGTCGAAGATAGGCAAAAGATCCAAGTCCAGGTATGGCAGAATAACCTACTGGAAATGTGGAAAGCAAGGGCACTTAAAGAGAGATTGCAGATCGGGTGAAGATCATCATGAAGAACATGGAGAAGAAGCAGATGTTGCAGGTTACGTTGCACAGGATGCTCTGGTATGTTCTACGGATAAAGTAGAATCTTGGGTATTAGATTCTGGTGCCTCTTTTCATGCATCTCCACATAGAGAATTTTTTCATGAGTATGTCCAGGGAGACTTTGGAGAAATCTGTGTAGGGGATGGTAAGCCTTGTCAGATTGTTGGCAAAGGCAAAGTGAAGCTGAAATTGCAGATAGGTGACACATGGGTGTTAAAGGAGGTCATGCATGTCCCAGTTCTGAAGCGGAATCTGATTTCTGTTAGAAGTTTGGGTGAAGAGGGTTGCACAGTAACTCTCACAGCGGACTCTTGGAAGGTTACCAAGGGTACACTTGTTGTAGCTAGAGGTAAGAAAGTAGGTACGCTTTATCTATCTACTTGTTTTACTGATTCTCTTTCTGGGTTATCTACTTCAGCTGTAGATTCAGAGATGTGGCTTGATAGGCTTGGTCACATAGATAAGAAGGAGATGCTGGTTCTTGAGTCAAAGAATATGCTTTCGGATTTGGAAGGCATGGATCGTGGTTTCTGTATATAGAAGAAGAAGGTGAGGTTTCTTGAGGAATCCGATGTTAGTGACAAGAACGGAAAAGCCTTGGTTTTCAAGGAGAAAGTGACGGACAGAGTTCAGCATAAGGTGCAGAGGAATTCTGAGCAGAGCAAGGGTGATTTGGACAAGGTTTTGATCCAAAAAGAGCTCGCGGGAAAAAGTCAGGTCTCACAAGAAAAACACAGAGACCGACGTCGGCAGGAAAACTGGCATCGGTGTCCAGACAGGGACCGACGTCGGCTATGTGCAGCTCGACGTCGGTGACTCGAGGCAGACAGAGACCGGCGTCGGCCAGGGGAAACCGACGTCGGCAAGGACGCAGTCACAGGGAACCGACATCGGTCGGCTGTAGACTGAGATGTGACCGGCATCGGTTACTGAGACGAATTTTGGGTGGACAGCTAGTTGTCATGGAGTCTCAAGCGCCCATATGGAGGACTGAAGGTGTAAGTAAGTTCTTAAATTCGTCATTTCCCTTCTTTACACTACTTGTTGCTCACTTATGGCATAGGACCAAGAAGTTGTTGAAGAAGCAGAACAGGTAGATCCAGAAAACAGTGGGAGCTTGGCATGGATGAGGATGTGATTCCTTGGAGGAGAACCAAATAGGTGTTTTGGGTAGTGTTGCCAGCTGGAAGTAAGCACTGAGAGACGAATGGATGTTGAGGATGAAGAAGAGCGGAAATGGATACGTGAGATGGAAGATCAGGGTATATGATCTTGTTTTAGCTGCAGGGTAATGGAGGTTTGATCATTGTGTTTCTCTTTACCAGGTTGGATAATATTAGCTACATTATCCTATTTTCTGTATGATGTGCTTGTTGCAGGGTTACATATACAGGTATTTCTGAACTAAAGGTAAAGCTAGTTCAGGTGTATGTCATGGAGAATCTGGGAGTAGTAAGATTCTTTGGCATGAGTGTGTTCTAGAGACATGGAGGTCTTGTTGACTTTGTTTCAGGATGATTGTGTGAAACCGGTTAGCACGCCGATGGTTAGACAGTTCATAGAACAGGTGTCTTGATTCACATAATGAGGTTGAGTGCATGGTATGTACTAAACCTGAGTTTTCCCAAGCAGTGGGAGTTGTCACAAGTTTGGAGTCAATCCGGGAGAGTAATACTGAAGGGCAGTTCAGTGGGACCAGCAGCAGGTGCACATGCTATGCAGGGTCAAGTTCTTCTTCTACATGGTTGTAGATGCGGATGTGGCAGGTAATTTGGATGACAGATTTTGCACCACGGATTTTTTGGTGGTTGGTCTTCAAGAGCGATCTTGAGGAGGGATACAAAGCTAAGGAAACAAACTAGACGGTGTACAGGTACAGGTACAGGTTGCAGCTGTTTATCTCCAAGTGGGAGATTGTTAGGTTGTGGAGCTAAAATCTTCAACCTTTGCAAACTAAGGAACAGATGGTTGCTGAGTTCTACAGGAACCGGCGTCGGCAGCAGGACCGACGTCGGCAGAGTCCAGTGCAGAAGGCCACCGGTGACGGCAGGAAGTCGGCCGACATCGGCAGAACCAGACTAGCAGGGACCGGCGTCAGTCACCTGTGTGTTCCCGAAGTGTTCGTTTCACGGACAGTTAGTTAAGTGAACGATGAGTTTGCATGTTAAGACCAGCCAGAGTCTTGGGCTGCGAGGATAATTGTCTAAATTAAGAGTCTAAGTTAGTGTTTGAGTTAGGGATCTATTTATAGACCCATTGGCATGTATTGTTTAAGGCATAAGATAGAAAGGAAGAGTTCCTTCTAGTTGTAAGATCTGTGAGTTTCAGGTTATTGCAAGCTCATTGGGGATCTACATGTAAGTTTGGTCTTTGAATTGCAGGTTGCAGGTTCATGAGAGATCAGCTTGAAGTGCTATAGAGTGCTTGGTGTACCGGCAGGGTTATTACTGACTGGTTGGTGAGGTGAACACCAATTCTGTGTGTGAGTTGGTTTTTGGGACCGTTTTTGTGTAGGAGAGTGTGTGTGAGAAGAATTACTGTACACTTGAGGTGTGGCGAATCTCTGTAAAGTGAAAGAGTGTGGCGGCTCTTTGATGTATTCTTTTCTGTATAGTGTTAATACAAGATAGTGTATTGTCTCTCATATTCTATGCTATTGGTGAATTCTAGTTACTTGTGTTTCTGGTTATTTCCACATATTCAATTGCTTATATTTGGTAATCATACTGTGCTCTTTCTAAGGAGCAAGATCCTAACGAGTGGTATCAGAGCATGTTTGTTGTTCTAGATTCCTGACAGGTAGTGAGTGGAGAGAAAGATCCTAAATGATAATATAGGGTTTAAAAAGTTAAATAATGGCCCTAATATATGTGTTTTTGATACTAAAATATAGGAATGAATCTTATAGATTGTCTCCAAGGTAAATTATGTATGAATACCTCCAAGTAGATCTAAATAAGGGTATCTCAGCTAACCATCCATAAAGATAGGAAACAAGGCTTATATGAGGTTTTTGGAGGTTTTAAATGGCAAGAGATATTGAGAAAATATAAATAAAAATATATAGAAATATAATATAACTATCATGATGAAACTTTAGCATGAAGGAAACTCAAATAACCAAAAATATAGTCCAATGAGAAATCCCTGCATATAGTTTCCCAAATAAGTCTACCTTAGACTTTCATGACTTTAAAGAATTAGATGATATGACCAGGAGATAATTTTTTTTATATAATGTCATTTAAACTTATATAATCTCATAAAATACTTGTTTATCCTAGACAAATATGGAAAGTATCCCTTATTTTATGTCAAATAGGGGGTACTTTTCCATGCACAAAACCTTGGCAGATTCGAGAGAAATAATAAAAGTTTTGACCAAATTTTTTTGAGAACATTAAATGGTATTTATATAGATATGACACATAAATTTAATCATTATAAACACTTCACATAGGAAGGGAACCCAATAGAGTACTCCTTACACCAAGGGATTCAAGCAAACCTACTAGGCAAGGTTACGCTTAAGGGTCCAAATGAGAAGGTTTGATCACTTTAAGGATGAAATAATATTTATAACCTATTTAAATATGTAAATAGTATGGATAAATTTTTATTAAATCTATGTGGATGAAATTCAAATAGGGGGTCTCAAACTTAAACGTTGCAGGGAGGCCTATAAACCAACATTAGGCCTAGTAGTCAAATGAAGAACTATTTCTAATTTTCACAAGATATGGACATTATAACTTATTGTATTGATTTTAGGGTCCATAAAAAGTTTTATAATCTTTTTGAGTGAAGATAAAATACCAATATATCCTTTTTTGAGCCTAGAACCACTCAGACTTGCACAAAATGGTGAAAATAAGCTCGAGAAGCCACTTTCAATTAGTCACATCTCTCATGAGGATATGCATGGGAGCCAAAGGAGTTATGAGGTGTTCATATGGGTCTCATAAGCCATATTTATGGAAATTTTTCTCAATTTGGACATCCCAACTTTATGAACAATTGTTAAGACCGAAAACAGGCCTAAAACCCTACTAAACCCTTGCTAAGGACCAGTCTTGAAAAATTGAGTTGGAAAGATAATATTAAGGTATATTTGAACCAGAATAGATATTATAAATTTTATAGTACATACCCAATACTCTCCACATCCTTTTGGTTTTACGGACTTGTACGGATGGAGGCAAAAATATACTTTTTTGCATTTTTTTATTGTTATGCAAGATACAAGATGAATTAGGAGATGAAACAAAGTTTGGGTGGAATATTTAAACTTAATATATCTCTCAAAATTAATTTAATTTCATGAATAATATTATAATTTCCCCAAATAGGCAATTAGTTTCAGACAGTCAAATCTAGCATATTAGGCAAGCTAGAGAGAAAGGAAAAAAATTTCAAGTATTTTTAAAATGACCATGATGCTTACAAGGCAATATAAGGTCTTATAAATTTTAATTCACTTATTCCCATGTATTTTAATAGATAAATTATACCAATTTGAGGCCAAGTGTGTAGTGTTTATGAAAAGATAGTTTTCAAGACAACAGATGATGATGGCTCCTTTTCATTTGTTTCCAAAAGGCCAGGGATGCAAAAAGTGAATGGAAAGGCATGTATGATATCCTTAAATTATATTTTAATCATTTTACTTACCATAAATTAGTTACAATATGTTCAAATAATTCTAATCATGAAGGTAGTATTTCTGTGCACAAGAAAGAGTTTTGTGCCACTTTGCATAACTTTGATGACTTGTATGGACACTTGGACTTCCAAACCTTAAATGGTTCATCCCATTTAATTATAACATGCACAATTAACTCCTTGTATCATATTCAAAAGTGTTCTTGTGACACTTGAACATCTCTCTCTCTCTCTCTCTCTCTCTCTCTCTCTCTCTCTCTCTCTCTCTCTCTCTCTCTCTCTCTCTCTCTCTCTCTCTCTCTCTCAAACTCTATAAGATATGGCCATTTTGGCATTGTATTTGATGCTACAATTGAGTATGGTGAATACCTAATCAATTTTACAAATTTTTATCAATAAATTGACTAATTTTTACCTCTTTCATAACTATACTTAGTGTGTGTAATTGAATGTTTGATTTTGCTTAAATGATACTATTATTTCCTTAGCATGCTAACTCATTGTTACAACTTATTTTCCATTGGGAAACTTCTTCTTCTAGGGAATGTGAAGTGTTATTGAGACATGTCAAGGATGAAGTGAGTTTTTCTCTTCATTAGTGCCATTTAAGGCCTCTTATCTGGTCCTCTTATCCTAGATATTCATCTTGACCTCACAATGTAACATTGATGCAAAAAATTGTAGATTGGGAAAGTGTATGTTTAGTCTATTGCTTGGTATTAAGTTTCATATACATGTGGTTATATGTCATAAACCTATCTAGTGTATCACCTCCATTAGTTTATATTTACTTTCAATTTTTTCTCTCCTTTTTCATCTCCAAGAGTTAGTAGTAGTAGTCAATTGGTACATCAAGGGAGTTAGCCTTATCTAGAGATTCACTTCATTCCTTAGGTTACCCATAAGCCTAGAAGTGACTCCATTGTGACACTTCGATGAGTAGAGCCTCATCATCTCCTCAAAAGGTGAAAATCTAAGTGACAACAATAAACATACTAACTCTGTTGAATGACTATTTATAAATCTCATGTTCAACATGTATTATTCATAACTTATCTTGTTTTCATTTGATGCATGACATCATGTAAGAAATTCATTATCATATCATTTAGGTAATAAAATATATACATAGATGCATATGTACATGCATATATATTTGAAAATGTGAATAAATATTACCATCAAGAAAAATAACACTATTGACAATAACTCACAAATTTTTCATAAGAATCAAATAATTCATGTCAAATACACAAGTCGTATATGAATTAAAAATTCAAATATATACTTAAATAACTAATACATATAGCTCACTATCAGACACTTTAAAATAAAGTGATCATTTTATTTATTTACTCACAATCATGCTCTTTTATAAAAACTCAGCCTTTGATTTAATTAATCAACCAATGTTTTGTTTTAATATTATAAGGATCCCATGATAATCACGCTCATTATTTAAAAATGCAACTTTAACTAGTAATGCAATTTAATTCAATCCATGATATGGAAATCTAAGGCAAAAATAAAGTTCAACCCAACATTCAATCTTGCATTAAAGAATAAACATAGTTTCCTTTTCTTATTTCACATATATAAAAAGATGCCATTTTATATTTCAAAAGTATATAAATATGTTCACTTTATACACAACGTTAATTCAGCTTTTGTATTTTTCCACTCAACATATCTATTTTACAAACTACGGTTTAACTAATTGTGTGGCATTTTAAATTGGGAATCAATGTCTTAAGACACAGTGATTTACTTTTAGTTATTTCATTCGCATGACACTAAATTTAGTTAATTCATATGACTCAGTGGTTCATACCAGTGTTGAATATTTTGACTAGACATTAAATAGATAAAATGTAGGTCTTGAGATTAGATGATAGCCTAAAATGGCATTTTATTATAAAATCAAGGCATTTCAGTATTATTCATAGCTCTTTAATTAAATATAGTTAATTTAATTGCTAAACTTAGTATTTTATTAAACTTAGAGCTTAACCTTAATGCCCTGACATATCCCATCTACTTGGCATTTCAATTATTATGCATGGCTTTAAATATTTATAACTAGCACTTAATATTATTCACAACTTTATATATATATTTTTTCTAGGCATCCCACTATCACAGACTCAACTATATCCCTTATACTTAGTGCTTCCAACTTTTTTAGCTTAGATATAGGTTGGCATCTCATTTACTTAGCCTGGCTTCTCATTTACTTAGCCTGACATCTGATCTAATTGGATGGGCAATAAGTATACACCTTCTACAAAAATAATCAGGGTTTTATTTTATAGAAGCATTTTAATTGTCCAAACACAATGACTTATTATATATATAGCTATTCCTTGCTTATACTTAGAGACGTCATTCACCTATATAAGCAGTGATTTCATACAACATAGTGTGTACATAAACTCATAGTGACTTCCATTTTAAACTCAACATTGTTATTTATGATAGCAACATTTCAAATTGACTTCAACGATTCATCAGTACTTTAGTAATTTAAGTATTAACTCCTATGATTTATAATCATACTTCTAGGTTTTATGTTAGACTTTTGTGCTTTAGGCAATGAATTCATATATATATATATATATATATATATATATATATATATATATATATATATATATATATATATATATATATATATATATATATATATCCCAGTGACTTATCACTTTAGCTTAGTCTTTAATATATAAACTCATCCTTGTAATATATTTAATATGAAGATTTAATGCATATGACTAGGCGTTGGAATTAGACTTATCTTTTAATTAAAACTCAATGATTTTATAAGACTTCAAAAATCCATAAAAAGACTTGGAAATCTATAATAAGACTCAATATTATTTAAAACTCAGCATTCTATTTAAAGTCTAGAAATTTAATATATAAGACCCAACATAGAAATTTATTCAATTTATTCTACATAGCTTTTTTTTATAGTGACTTAACATTTTTGAAATAAATTTGGCATTTGAATTCACATGTTACAAAAGCTAACCATAAAATAAATGATAAAACCTACCTCTATACAAGATTATTTGAAAAAATAAGCTTACTATATCTTGCTTCTATTTTTCTCCAAATCCTACCCTTTCTTCTTCATCGTGTCTCTATTTTTCTTCCTTTCTAATTTTCAAAAGCTTAATTCATAAAAATTCCTTTTATTTCCAATTGTTGCGCTCTATTACTTGCATGCTACCTCTCTAGATTTCATTCCATGCATAATATTTTACTTTTAAATTTAATAACAATAGTTAACCTTTCCTTTATGTCATAGTTAACTCATATTTTAATATATTTAATTATATTCAAAACATATCATTTTGATTATTTAATTTATCATGTCCTTTTCCCATGCTCTGTCAATATAAACTTAAGTTGACTCATTAAATAATTATATCCATTTTTCTTAATTTTCAGTAATTTCATGCATATATTGAAAGAATAATCTTAGTTTGTCTTTACTCATGGTTAGCACATTAGGATAACTCAAGCTCTTTTAAAAATAATGATAATTTTTTATTTATCTAATTATTTCCAATAATAACTAATGTATAATTAATTATTATTACATGTAGGAATTAATTATCTATTTTCTAATTTATTTTAAAAAATCAAGACAAATAAAATAAAAGAATTTAATATTTATATCAATAACTAAATCCACATAGAAATATAATCATAAAAATATATTTTAAATTACACACTATCATTTAAAACATGTTACGCATAAATATTTTAAATCTACTATGCATGTGTATAGGATCACTAGCTATTTCTATGTCAACGTACATTCATCCCATCTAGCCCATCCTCTCTAATGATGCTCTCCCTCATGAAGCTCTGAAGGTATCATCTATCCTGCATCTACTTCATTATAAATAAGTAATTAGTATGAGTCATCATATATATCAACTAATGATATAAAACTAATAAATATACATCCTCAATGTACATAATTATTAAAATACAACTATCACATAATCTCTACTAATCAACTATATCATTGTTCCATACTAGTATATGTTATAAAATTTAAGTCAAAACAATGATAATCAAATAATAATCATATTAATCCATGAATTTAAAAGTTATTAATTATAGGGCGAAATTGAAATGTGACATCTTCCCCCCTAAATTGGCCATCACCCCAATGAATCTTATTCAAATAAAAGTTTTAATTAATAAAAAAATATTATCAACATAAAAACATAATATCAAGTATTATATCATGTAAATAAATATAAAATTTACCTGAATAACTCATCATAATTATCTCATTTAACATTATTCTTAGAGTATTGATCCCACAAGAACCTTGTGATATTTTTCATTATGCAAATAAGTTTTGTGAATGTCACTACATTAATTAGTTTTATCATGACCACTTCAGGGTCCAAAAACACAAGAAAAACCCATAATAACTTGATAAAAATATTATTGGCTTTTAGAAAACATATGAGATTATCATAAAAGTCAAAATAAATGACCAAAAAGAGTCACAAAACCCTTTAACCCCTCTGCACATCTCTCTTGTCTAGAGAATGCATTTTTCATTTTGGATAAAAGTATTTAAGGAACTTGACAAAGATGATATGTATATGTTAATACTAACATTATTCCACATAACATTCAGATAAGTATAACATATCAATATTATTACTACTCAATCAGAGCTCCTAACAAGTATGATGATGAATAAGAATGGTAAATATAATGTATATAAAATCATGGAATACCCATCTACATGGAATACATGTCCATAATATATGTGTATGACCATATGACTAAATATGACAAGTTATGCTTGTCAAATCTTGGATTAGACAAGTCCATCTATTGATCCAATTCAGTACCAACAATCTGAGTCAATCTGAGGGCAAGAAGGATACCATCCTATCGCTTAGAACTCACATTGTCAATTCACCACTCTTCCCTCAGGTCTCTATGACCTAATAATTTTCAAAAAGTGCACAAGTTTAATGCAACACAAATTTATACTAATAGATCATTAAAAAAATAATATATGCTAATTAATTTGAGATGCAATAACATATATATATATATATATATATATATATATATATATATATATATATATATATATATATATATAAAATCATAAAATCATCTTGAGATTGTATCAAGTTACTACTAATCAAACATAATTAGTATCATATTCTGCAACTTAACCTATAGTATTATATTTATAGTTAAAAATAATAATATGATAATTAACATAACATACAAAGGCTAAGGATCATACCATCCTTACAACCTTATAAGTGAGACAATGTCTCCTTGCTTGCATGACTAGCACACACCAAGTTAAAAAGTTTATCTCAATCCTTTAGACTAAGAAGATGTTCTGCACATCTTATACCTTACTTGATCTCAAAGAAAGGTACACATAACTCTTTAAAACAACATGCTTCAATGAGAGAATAATATTAGTCAAAACAAAAGTACATAATAACATAATAATTATAATCAACTATAATTAATATAAACTCAAGGTTTGCAATTCCTTGAGGTCAAGTACATAAGTTTAGATAAGATAATGACTTTAAAAAGTCACAAGGTGAAAAAATAAATAACTAACATCTCAAAATCAAATCTTTAACATACTTTTACATGGTAAAAAGGAAACACCACAATTCCATGTTATAAATCAATATTCACTTACTAAAATTTTAAGTGTAGTATTATAATCTATCTCCACAACTAGAAGGAAAATACTAACCTTAAAGATCATCAATCTATCCAATCATACAACTTCTCTCAACAATAAGTAAAAAAAAAACTATCCCATGAACTCAAGGGAATAAGATCAAAATAATATTTCAGAAGTAAATTTTCTCTTAAATAAACTCTAAATCAACATCCTAAAAATATGAATCTTCTTAGTAACTTAAAATAATGTAAGAGGAGAGTGAGCATAACAACTCACCTGTAAGCTATCTAGGAGAGATGATACTTATTCTCAAGTCTATAAATATAAGGATGCTAATCTATATAACAAATTCCTAACACAAGGAATTCTCAACCAAGACATCTATACTCAATTATAAGAAAATTCTCATCGCACTAGGTGGTAACAAACTAAAATGGTCTTATAATATTTTTCACTCTTAGGATTTGTGTGATTAAAACATAAAATTAATGCATAAATATCTAAGTGGTAATCACTCCATGATTTTAAAAACACTCACAATACAAAACATAAATGGTGAAGGTGATTCAAGAAAGATAAAATCAAACTCAACGTATTTGATCTAAAAGATCAAGAATATGGTAGGAAACTCATGTTCACAACTCATGAACTAAGTTATGCACATACCTACCTAACACATTATAAAACTATCACCAAAAAAACACTCGATAAACCAACCCTTTAACAACTCTAAGGGGTATGAATGCTTTAAAGTACATACTTAATGTACCATACATACTTTCACAATCCTCTTTTTTTACTAATCATAAATGTACAAAAATGCTAATAAACTCATTAAGTCCTAAAGATCGAGCCACAACTTTGATACCACATGTTACAATCCCTCAAATTTTACTTAGAAAAAATGTAATAATTTTTTTTCAAAACAACTTGCTTAACATTCAATCCTCAATATAAACCTTGAAACATAACTTAGAACAAGTATTTATTAATTTAAAAACCATATATGATAATTATCTTATATAGTTCTAAAGAAAGTAAATACAATAGGACACAACTATGACTAGTCTCACGATACAATAATTATTGTTTAAATACAAAAAATATTATATATAATTATATTTTCATTAAGATCTCAACCTTAAAATATGAAACAGATACCAAACCCTTCTAGAGCTCATGTTATACCAACTCGTGTAACTCTGATTAATTCAAGTGTCATCTCTAGATAAAATAATATTGTTATGGAGAAGGAAAGCATCATCTGAGTATTTTTTCATACCAACCACAGACCAATGATCCCCCACATAATATCCTATCAAAGAATGGTCATCTCTTCATGAATAGATAGATAGAATGATGTAGAAATCCAGAGAATAAGCTAGTAACCCATGTGTGTATGATGTCATAAAATTAAACATGTAGTGTATCATAGAAAATCTAATAACCATAGTTCATATCACCTGAGTATATTTCAAATTCATAATAAATTACAGATTAAAAAATTACTTATAATAATAATAATAATAATAATAAATCTAAACCTATGATAACTCATATTACCATAATCTAATGATCTATCGCACAACTACTAGTTTATTCATAATCAGTCATATAAGTAATCATAAAATATATGGAAACATAACCTAAATTCAATCAATTAGATATAGCAAAACAAGTCATAATTTCCAAACTTACATAATAATTTATACTTAAAATTTGTTATACTCTCAAGATTGTATGCACACATACATGATGTCCCACTAACTGTTACAAAACATACTGACCAAGTACTAATCAACACATACATTAAATCATATGTCAGTGAGAATATAGACATACAATTACAATATGTACCATCTAAGCATATAAATTTAAGTTAAAGAATTTTATGATATCCCATACTATCATATCTCATCGTGTATGAGTACCTTACTCAATCATGAACACACAATTTTATAATTTAATTATTTAACAAGCAAGTATAAGACTATACTGTCCAGATATATCCTAAATTTTTTAATAATAAAACAATTATAACTTCTAGGAACACAACTCAATGCGTTATTTTAAATGTTTTATTTATATATAAATATATGCTTACACACTAGTACATTTTAAGTACTGTTCACTAGTTTCCATCTGTAAGCATATATGTAACAAAAATCTATCATGTTGCTTTTGAAATGTTAAATAATTAATAGCTAAGTTATTCCAAAATATTTAATTCTAAAAGCTTAATATATTTCATCTCATTCCTTTATATGAGGTCTACTTTCATTTTAGATATTATAACCATACTAACTCCATTAAATGACTATTATAAATCTTCTATTCAACATGTACTATTCACAACTTAACTTGTTTTCATTTGATACCTGACATCATGTAAGACATTCATTATCACATCCTTTAAGTAATAACATATATACATAGATGCATACACACATGCATATATATTTGAATATGTGAATAAATATTGCCATCAAGAAAAACAACACTATTGACAATAACTCATAAATTTACCATAAAGATCAAATAATTCATTTCAAATACACAATTCGTATATGAATTACAAATTCAAATATATAATTGACTAACTCATACATATAGCTCACTATCAGACACTTTAAAAGAAAGTGATAATTTTATTGATTTACTCACAATCATACTTTTTTAGAAAAACTCAGGGTTTGATTTAATTACTCAACCAACCTTATTTGTAGTATTATAAAGATCCCATGACAATCACACTCATTATTTAAAAATGCAAATTTAAATGGTAATGAAATTCTATTCAATCCATGATACGAAAATCTGAGAAAAAAGTAAAGTTCAACCCAACATTCGATCTTACATTAAAGAAGAAACATAGTTTCCTTTTCTTATTTCACATATATATAAAGATACCATTTTATATTTCAAAATTATATAAATATGATCACTTTATACAAAGTGTCAACTCAGGGTTTGTTTTTTTCCACTCAACATATATATTTTGCAAACTACGCTTTAGTTAATTGTCTGGGGTTTTAAATTAGGAATCAGTGTCTTAAAACACAATGATTTACTTTTAGTGATTTCATTCACATGACACTAGCTTTAGCTAATTCATATGAATCAATGGTTCATACCAGTGTTGAATATTTTGACTGGGCGTTACATAGATAAAATGCAGGTCTTGAGATTAAATGTTAACCTAAAATGATATTTTATTATAAAAGCAAGGCATTTCAGTATTATTCACAGCTCTTTAATTAAAGAAAATTAATTCAATTGCTAAACTTATCCTTTTATTAAACTTAGCACTTTACCTTGATGACCTGACTCTACTTGGCATTTCAATTATTATGCATGGCTTTAAATATTTATAACCAATGCTTATTATTATTCATAGATTTATATTTTTTTGGTTAGGCATCCCACTATCATAGACTCAGAGATATCCTTTAGACTTAGCACTTCCAATTTTTTAGCTAGATACAGCCTGGTGTCTCATTTACTTACCCTGGGATCTCATCTAATTGGTTGGGCACTAAGCATATAGATTCTACAGAAATAATTAGCTTTCTATTTTATAGAAGCGTTTCAATTGTGCAAACACAATGAATTATTATATATATAACTATTCCTTGCTTATACTTAATGACTTCATTCACCTATATAAGCAATGATTTCATACAACACAACAGTTACTTAAATTCACAACGACTTCTATTTTAAACTTAACATTTTTGTTTATGACAACAACGTTTCAAATTGATTTCACTGATTTATTAAGACTTCAGTAATTTAATTATCGACTCTCTTCTACATTTTATATTATACTTTTACGCTTTAAGCAATGACCTCAACTTTATATATATATATATATATATATATATATATATATATATATATATATATATATATATATATATATATATATATATATATATATATATATATATAGCTTACATATCCCAATGACTTATCACTTTAACTCAATCTTTAATATATAAACTCATCCTTGTAATATATATAATTCGGTGATTTAATTCATATGACTAAGTGTTGAAATTATATATATATCCAATGTACATATCCCAATGACTTGTCACTTTAACTCAATCTTTAATATATACACTCATCCTTGTAATATATATAATCTAGTGATTTAATGCATATGACTAGGCATTAAAATTAGACTTAAATTTTAATTAAAATTCAACAATTTTTCTAAGACTTCAACGATCTATAAAGAGATTTGGCAATCTATAAGAAGACTCAGTGTTATTGAAAACTCAACGCTCTATTTAAAGTATGGCAATTTAATATATAAGACTCAGCGTAACAATTCATTCTACACAACTTTTTTTATAGTGACTTAAATTTTTTAAAATCAATTTGGCATTTGAATTCACATGTTACAAAAGCTAATTATAAAATAAATGATAAAAACTACTTCTATTGGAGATTGCTTGGAAAAATAAACTTACTATCTTTTGCTTCCGCTTTTCTCCAAATCCTACCCTTTCTTCTTCTCTGTATCTCAGTTCTCCTTCCTTTCTAATTTTAAAATCTTAATTTATAAAACTTCCTTTTCTTTCCAATTGTTATGCTCTATTACTTGCAATGCTACCTCTCTATATTTCATTTTATGCATAATATTTTACTTTTAATTTTAATAAAAATTAATATTTCCGTTAAGTCATAGTTAATTCATCTTCTAATTTCTATAATTATATTCAAAACATGTCATTTTGCTTATTTAATTTACTACATCATTTTTTCATGTTCTGTCAATATAAACTTAAGTTGACTCATTAAATAATTTTCTCAATTTTTAGTAATTTTATGCATGCATTTAAAGACTAATCTTAGTTTGTCTTTACTCACAGATAGCATATTAAAATAACTTAAGCTCTTTTAAAAATAATGATAATTGTTTATTTAACTAATTGTTTTTAATAAAATAATGTATAATTAATTATTATTACATGTAGCAATTAATTAATTATTTTTTTATTTATTTAAAAAAATTAAAACAATAAAGTAAAAGAATTTAATGCATATCAATAACTAAATCCACATATAAATATAATCACAATTGTTGGTGATCAACCAACAATAGATTACACTTGTGAAAGCAATAAACGCGAAAATAAATCAGATAGACAAGTAACTAGAATGATAAACAGCAAGAACAAGAGATACAAGAAACCATCCTGAAAACTTGTATTAACAAACTCTTTACAAAAGGAATACAATTGAAGAAAATTCTTTCTTCCACACCTCTCCTAGATGTATAGATCTCTCACTAGATCTCTATTCCTCAAGAGCTCTCTCTCTCAAGAACAATCAACTCCAACAAGCCTGGATTGATTCAATTCTGTACTATTCTTCACATACAATTCAATGAACTACTACAATAATCCACTACAAAGCTAAGAAGATCTAATTCTACATATAGAATTAGGAGACTTGAGCATGCACTTCCAACAAACAGTTAAGCCACTTGAACAAGGGCTCTAAAAATAATATTGCTAATAATAGAGACGCAAACATGAGACTACAACTCAAACTCATCATGTAAACACTCACTTCTGTCCTCAAAAATAGCTTTCTGGACGCACAGGTAACCGACGCCGGTTCCTGCTGCTTGCCTGTGATCGCCGTCGGCCGACCCACTGTCGACGTCGGCATCTCTGCTACTGCACCTGACTGACGTCGATCACTCCTGACCGATGCCGGTGTCTGTGTAGACCCGAACCTGCTAAAGTATGCTCCTTGGTGAAGCTTTTAGCTCCACACCCTAACAATCTCCCACTTGGAGATAAACAGCTGCACCAGTACCTGTACATCAATATCTTCTAGCTCCTCCATCTTCAACTCAATCATGAAGACCAACAGAAGTTGAATGAAGATTCAACTTCTCCTTTGTTACCGGCTTGGTTAACATATCAGTAGGATTCCTATCTATATGGATCTTCTCCAGCTTCAACTCACCATCTTCCAATACCTGTCGTATGAAATGGTACCTTAGCTGTATGTGCTTTGTTCTTGAATGAAAGGTTGAATTCTTAGCCAAATGGATTTCACTCTGACTGTCACTATACAATCTACAACTCTCATGCTCCCTACCAAGCTCATCCATGAACCGTGTCATCCATATCATCTCTTTGTTAGCCTCTGTGGCTGCAATATACTCTACTTCTGTAGTTGACAAGGCAACAACCTTCTGCAACTTAGATATCTAGCTAACTGCCGTTCCACCTACAGTGAAAACATAACCTGTAGTGCTCCTCCTACCATCCAAATCACCTGCCATATCTAAATCTACATAACCATGTAGAGAAGTATCTGAACCTCCATAGCACAAGTGCCTACTGCTGGTTCCTCTCAGATATCTAAGGATCCACTGAACTGCTTTCCAATGTTCCTTACCTGGATTGGCCATATACTTACTTACCACTCCCACTGCTTGGGCAATATCTGGTCTAGTACACGCCATTGCATACATCAAACTCCCTACTGCGGAAGAATATGGAACCTTACTCATGTACTCTACCTCATCATATGAATTAGGACATTGTTCTTTACTTAACTTAAAATGTCTAGCCAAAGGTGTGCTTACCGGTTTAACATCCTGCATATTGAACCATTTCAACACCTTGTCCACATAATCTTCTTGAGACAACATCAACCTGTGATTTTTTCTGTCCCTCTTAATGCTCATGCCAATGATTTTCTTTGCTGCTCCTAAATCCTTCATAGCAAACGTTTGAGCTAATTTTACCTTAAGCTCAGAGATATTCTGCATGTGTGATCCTGTAACCAGCATATCATCTACATACAACAATAGAATAATATATCTACTGTTATCAAATCTCTTGAAATACATGCAATGGTCAGATTGACACCTACTGCAGCCATGCTCAGTCATAAACCTGTCAAATTTTAAGTACCATTGCCTAGGAGCTTGCTTGAGGCCATACAAGCTTTTCTTCAATCTGCACACAAACTTCTCCTTAGCCTTGACCTCAAATCCTTCTGGTTGTTCCATATATATTTCTTCATCCAAATCTCCATGAAGAAACGCTGTCTTAACATCTAGCTGCTCAAGATGCAAATCCTCAAAAGCAACCAAAGACAATACAACCCTTATAGAAGTCATTTTAACAACAAGAGAAAAAATCTCATCAAAGTCAATACTTGGCTTTTGTGTAAATCCTTTTACTACCAATCTGGCCTTATATCTCATCTGTCCATTCTCACCTTCTTTCAACCTGTAAGTCCATCTGTTCTTCAGTGTTCTCTTACCTGCTGGCAATTCAACCAAATCCCATGTTTGGTTCTCTCTTAAGGACTCCATCTCCTCAACCATGCCACGCTCCCACTGACTCTTGGACTCTACCTGTATTGCTTCTTCAAAACTCTCTGGTTCTCCACCATCAGTTAGCAATAAATAAAATAAAGAAGGAGAATATCTAATTGGAGGCTTACTCACCCTTTCTGACCTCCTGATGGGTGTCTGAGACTCATTCATAACATGCTGTCCACCCAAATTCTCTGACAGTGACCGACCTCAGTCACCTCCAGACCTGTTACTGGCCAACGTCGATTCTTCCTGACCGACCTCGGTCCCTGTCCTGTCGACGTCAGTCTCTATCTGGTCGATGCTGGTTTCTGTCCTGCCGACGCCGGTTCCTACCCTGTCGACGTCGGTCTCTGTGTTTTCCTACAAGTGATTATTTCTTTTTTCTGCGAGCTCATATTGGAATTTTACCTCATCCAATTCACCATTACTCTGCTCAGATTGATTCAGCTTCCTTAGCTGATCACAATACATCACTCTTTCATTGAAAACAACATCACGGCTCCTGATTACCTTGTTAGTTTCTAGATTCCACAATCTATAACCAAAATCATCTGAGCCATAGCCAATAAATGTGCACCTCATAGACTTAGCATCAAGCTTCTTTCTATTTTCTTTATCTATGTGCACAAAGGCTTCACAACTAAAAACTTTGAGATATGAGAGATCAACTTTTTTACCTGTCCATGCCTCTTTTGAAATACCACCATCTAGAGCTGTAGAGGGTCCTCTATTAATTAGGTATACTGCAGTGTCAACAGCTTGTGCCCAAAATTGTAAGGGCAAACCGGCATGCAATCTCATACATCTTGCATGCTCCATTATTGTCCTGTTCATCCTTTCAGCTATTCTATTCTGTTGAGGTGTCCTTGAAACCATCCTTTGCCTGCGGATTCCATGTATATAACAATAATCTCTGAACTTATGACTGCAGAACTCACCGCCATTGTCTGATCTCAGGCACTTCAATCTCTTACATGTTTCATTCTCAACCATAGCTTTCTAAATCTCAAAAGTCTCAAATACATCAGATTTCTTTCTAATACAATAGATCCATACCTTCCTTATAGCATCATCTATGAAAGATACATAATACTGTGGTCCTCCAATGAAAGTAATCTGAGCTGCTCCCCACACGTCTGTGTGAACAAGCTACAACTTATGCCTCTTCTTAGTAGACCCAGTCTTGAGAAAACTAACCCTTTTCTATTTTCCAAATACACAGTGCTCACAAAACTCTAGATCTATGCCTTTTAAATCTAAAAGCATACCTTTGGACTTAAGAATTGACATTCCCTTCTCACTCATGTGGCCAAGCCTTGAGTGCCACAATTTAGCATCCACATCTGAAGTAGATAATATAGAAGGAGATTTGTTAGTAACACAATTACATAAATAGAGAGTACCTTCTCTCTTATCTCTGGCCATAACAAGTGCACCCTTGGTCACTTTTCAAGATTCTGCTGTGAGAGTTACTGTACAACCCTCATCCCCTAACTTTCCTGTAGAAATCAAATTTCTCTTCAAGCTAGGAACATGCATCACATCTGTCAACACCCATGTGTTGCTATTATGCATCTTCAGCTGCACTTTACCTTTGCCAATTATTTTATAGGGCTCATCATTCCCTAGATACACTATTCTAAAATCTCCATGGATATAGTCACAAAAATATTTCCTGTTAGGGGTAGCATGAAAAGATGCACCAGAATCTAACACCCAAGATTCTATATTATTATGCAGAGAGAAAATTAAAGCATCTTGTGCAATACCTGCAACCTTGGCTTCCTCCTTTTCTTTGTGCTGATTGTCCTCCTTAGGCTTTGACCAACAATCTCTGCTTATGTGCCCCATCTTTTCACAATTCCAGCATTGTGGCCTTCTGCCATTTCTAGATTTAGATCTGTCTTTCCCCTTAGATTTGGATCTTGATCTGCCTTTCTTGCTCTTCTCTTTCTGCCTTCCCCTGCTCTCAAAACTTAAAGCGTTCTCAGATGCCTCTTCTGTGCTTTTTTTGCGTATTTTCTCATTCAATATAACACTAACAACATCCTCTACTTTCAAAATATTTGATGCAGATGCAGTATTACTTACTGCCATTACTAAGCCATGCCAGCTTTCAGGCAAAAAACATAATATCAAAAGAGCTTTTATTTCATCATCAAACACTATATTGACTGAACTCAATTGATTCACAATTCTATTGAAATCATTCAGATGAGTAGAAACAGATCCACCTTCATTCATATGCAAATTAAATAACTGCTTCATAAGATATACCTTATTAGAAGCTGAGGGTTTTTCATACAAATTTGCTAACGTAGTCATCAACTTTACCATAGACTTTGCCTGTGATAAATTAGATATCACAGTGGATGCTAGACTGAGTCTTATAGACCCCAGAGCCTTTCTGTCAAGAACTTCCTATTCTTCATCCTCCATGTCTTTGGGCTTCTTTGCAACCCCACCTAACGGTAAGTAGAGATCTTTCTGATACAGATAATCCTCTATCTGCATTCTCCAATGTTGGTAATTTTTGCCATTGAACTTTTCCATCCTCAGTTTACTTTCATCTGCCATTGCTTCTCCCACTCAAACAGAAATCTCTGCAGAAACCCCTGTGAGAACCTGTAATCAATACACACTACACAGATCTGAACCACCTGTTAGTGAACCTGAGCTCTGATACCACTGTTGGATATCAAGCTCTGAACCTACAACCAAGGCTCTGATACCACTTGTTGGTGATCAACCAACAATAGATTACACTTGTGAAAGCAATAAACGCAGAAATAAATCAGATAGACAAGTAACTAGAATGATAAACAACAAGAACAAGAGATACAAGAAACCACCCTGAAAACTTGTATTAACAAACTCTTTACAAAAGGAATACAATTGAAGAAAATTCTTTCTTCCACACCTCTCCTAGATGTATAGATCTCTCACTAGATCTCTATTCCTCAAGAGCTCTCTCTCTCTCAAGAACAATCAACTCTAACAAGCCTGGATTGATTCAATTCTGTACTGTTCTTCACATACAATTCAATGAACTACTACAATAATCCACTACAAAGCTAAGAAGATCTAATTCTACATATAGAATTAGGAGACTTGAGCATGCACTTCCAACAAACAGTTAAGCCACTTGAACAAGGGCTCTAAAAATAATATTGCTAATAATAGAGACGCGAGCTTGAGACTACAACTCAAACTCATCATGCAAACACTCGCTTCTGTCTTCGAAAATAGCTTTCTGGATGCATAGGTAACCGACGCCGGTTCCTGTTGCTTGCCTGTGACCTCCGTCGGCCGACCCACTGCCGATGTCGGTGTCTCTGCTACTGCACCTGACCGACGTCGGTCGCTCCTGACTGACGCCGGTGTCTGTGTAGACCCGAACCTGCTAAAGTATGCTCCTTGGTGAAGCTTTTAGCTCCACACCCTAACAACAATAATATTTTTTTAATTATGCACTAACATTTAAAATATGTTATGTATAAACATTTTAAATTTATTGTGCATGTGTAGGGTCACTAATTATTTCTCTGTCATCACCCATTCATCCCATCTAGTCCATCATCTTTGATGATATTCTCCATCATCAAGCTCTGAGAATATGATCCACTTTGCAACAGGTAGGTTGTTAGTTTGAATCATCATATATATCAACTAATGATGCAAAACTAACAAATATACATCTTCAATGTACAAAATTATTAAAATACAACTGTCACATAATACATACTAATCAACTATATTATTGTCCCATACCAATTTATGTCATAAAATTCAAGTCAAAGCAATGATAATAAAATAATAACCAAATTAATCTATAAATTTAAAAATTATTAATTATAAAGTAAAATCAAAATGTGACAATTTTGGTGGTTTATTCAACTAGTTATTTAACACAAATAAATTACTGTCCTCCATGTAACACATGAATTAAATAATATGACTATTTGTTTGAGTGGAAACACAATGTTGAATAAATTTGAACTTAGAATATTTTGTTTGGCTTGGGGTGAAAAAAATACATTATAAAATGAAATAATTGGTAAAACTAAATTATTTGCATGTGAAGGGCTCACTCTTAAGCTTTCATTTTTATGGTTGTATAAATTTCTAAGTATGTATAAATTTCTAAGTAAATACATTAAATATGAAAGCACGACATGGACAGATTGCATGAGCCGAGTTGGCCAAAACATGATGTCGACTGTTATGGATGGCCGCCACACGAAAATGTCAAGAGTTAATGCAGGGTATTGTACAATGCCTTGGTCTTATTATCTTCGTTCTATTTTCCTTTATTGAATTCAATGCTAACGAAAAACTATATAAATTATCATTGAATTGTTCCTATGCCCCACTGTTGACGACGAAGATGATTTGGCCCTGCACGTCTATGTCGTCAGTGAAAACAGATTTGACGAATAATTTATTAATGAAATTACAAAGTGTAGGCTTGAAATTGCCATGGATATGTTTGTATCTGATCAGAAAAGTGATTATGAATGCCTTATAAGTGTCGTGGATCATGGTCGAGCATGATTTATTTTTAGCACTCGTAATCACTTGCTCAATGTCACTATAATGAATTATATTGTGTCAATTAACAATCCTGATTTGGAATTTATTTGGATAATATTTATATCTGCATCGACGATTCTTTGGTTGTCAGATTCGTCATTGCCAACAAATTTAATTCGATATTGTGAAATTTGTGTTGTGCCCTTTCATCAAGCAGACCACCATTTGCAATATCACTTTTTTACATTAAAGGGAAGAGTGTCTATTGAAATTAGAGAAGATATTCAGAACGCAAACATGAAGAATTTCTTAGTATGTGCCAGGGATTCAAACAAATTTCTTCTCTTATTTCGAATAAGTGAGGCAAATGCAGAATTTTGCATTGAACATGTTTTTTAATCTTTTGTATGCTAAAATTCCCAAAATGTATGATCTCTTGCCGTTGATGCATATTTTGGATAGGAGTTCGATTATTTGACTTAGATGAATTTGATATAAACCAATGAATAAACATGGGAAGGGATGGAATATATGTAATGGATATGACAACTTCATACGATATGAAAATTGTTTTAATTGTCATTCCATTTTTATAATTGTATTAATGTTAAAGGAATATTCTCAAATAATTTTTAGGGAATACTCCAAAATTAATATGTTAAATTTTATAAAAAAACTTTGCAATGTGTAATATGATAAAATTTAATTGATTGGAGAAAAAAAATTTATTTACCCAAGTGAAACTATTAATACCCTGTGTTTGCCTTGACATGGACTAATAAATACACCAAATTATTGAAACGGATCCAAACTTATTATCTTATCCATATTTTTGTACCGACAATAATTAAGGCTATGTGTACACGAACCGACATCACTAAAATATTTACATAGTACAAAACAACAATGGCATAATGATAAATTTAGTAAATATAAGCATTAAGGATATAAATCAGAGAAAAAAAAAAAAAAAAACATATAGAAGAAGCTAAGATAAATCATTTACTCCATCAACCAAGGATTGGACATAAATTGCATTGAGATAATCTCCCAACCTCAAATTTTGATATGAAATTATGAACATGAGATACTTCCATATCTATAGACTTGTAGTTATGAAATACGAGATCATGAATACTTTAATTTGTAATATGGCCCTTGATAATATTTGGAAAATGGTGTAGTTTGTTAGAGAGAGATTATAATACACTAGCTAAGGTTGCCTTCTTTATAAGTATTTAATGTACCTTTCCAATCACATGCACACAATATGTAGAATATAAAACACATTTTAGACACCTAAAAAAGGCCTTGATATATTTATTAGTCATTAAATTACATGATTTTAAAGTATTTGTTAGTTATTGGTCTAAACTAGGCATTATTTGCATTTTTTTTAATCATCATGTCCCCACTTATTCTATCTTCTCCCATTCCATCTCCTATTTTTTTGGTCCAATGATGGGTTTCCAAGAAATGTACTCAATAATTTTTTTGGGGCCTAAAATCATAGTGAGTATATTTCTGAGGTCAATTGGTTTAGGCTAGTTAGTGGTTTGGTTGAATGATGAATTACTATATTTTTATTGGAGGGTTGTTTTAGATATTGTACATCATTTAAGGGCTTTAAAAATATTTGTAAATGATATTTATGAATTATATAACACCTTAATATTGTACACTGGGAAAACTTTGACCTTGATTGTTCTTCTTAGTTCTAGATTTTTCTTGCTTCTATAAGTCTCACATCTACTCTCTATATACACATAATATTTTTAACTTTTATCAAATATTGATGCTTTACATCTTGCAAAAACCCATCAAGATGCAATCTCTCTGAGTTGAGTGCATGTCCTAAGGGGTGCACTAGGAAAGGGGTGGGTAGACCTTTGGTGCTTCATAAGATTGTTGTCCCTTATTGCCACATTGTTACCAATTTAAATAGCTCTTAAAACTATTCTCTAAGCTATTTATCCTCCCTTGCACATTCCTCTAGTTTTTTCCTCTTTCCATTCTTCTTTCCCTTGCTTTGTCTTTTTTTGGCCAAATGACTGTACTAGGTTGACCTTGTACTATCTAGGAGTATTTTTCACTATTTGAGTTTGTTAGCCCTTCGATCGACCTAACTCAGAATTAGTGAATTATCCCCAAAAACATACTAGGTCGACTTCATACAACTGACATTTTTGGGATGATTTAAGGTAAGATCTGCCTATATATACAAGGTCATTTCATCATTATTTCATATATATAATAAATATTTATTATTCACTCATGCTTCTTCACAATCTGCTCTTCCACCATTCTACTTAAGGAGTCTTATCTTTGGATAATATGGTCTTGTGGATAAGTCTTGGATGCTTTGACCTTTCTTAGTTATCCTTACAAACCACAATAACCTCTTGTGAAGCCCCATTGATCAAGGGAGAGATTGAATCTCGATGGGTTCACATTCAAGTAAGTATATTTTAACTTTATTCTCCTCTCTTCTAGTAGATAAAAGTAGAATAAGTGTTGGCTTGAATAATATTAATCTTCATATTCTATGTAATAAGGTCTTACTCATACTTAGCTTAATTGAGAGTCTTTTATACATGTTTTGATTGCTTCTAATGCCTTATGATTATACCACAAGCTTTGGTGTGTACTAGATTAGATTTACTTTCTTGTTATTAGAACAGGTGAATATCAAACCTTAGGAATCTTTTAGGATTGTTGTGCAATTGTGTTAGACTGTAAGCTTTGGAACCCTTCTTAGCATGATATGTTGTGACAAGTGATATCTTAATCGAATCTAGCAGATCTTCATATTGGTCATGTTTTCTCTTAACAAATGTATTCCCAATCGAAAGTATATGTATGATATATCTTCTCTGATCTAGGATTAATTCATAGACATGATGTATTTATGATTGCATACATTTTGGTGAACCTGACGTGAACTTACCCTTTCAATATTTGTTCACTTTATTTTAATTCCATTTATCATCACATTTTTATCATACTAGATTGAATCTATTGACTCAATTTTTAATTTTTATGTGCAGGTTTTCAAGAATAGTCAATTAGATCGACCTAGTCGACCTAATATAGGTTTTTAAGCTTCTAGATTTCTAATTAAGATTACTAGGTTGATTGAGTCAACCATGTACATTTTCAAGCTTTTGAAATAGATCCTTTCATAGCTTGATTGACCTAGTTAACCTAGTTAGTAGGTTTTACTAGAATATTTCAAAGTTCTTGATCAGTAATCTTCCTGTTTTTCATATTTGATCCATTAAGGTTCTTTACTACCTCTCTATTTCTTCTTTTTTCTATCTTTCATTTCATAATTTTTAGTCTTTGAAACTTCCCTTGCATAGTCAACTTGATTGACCCTATCAATCTAGTTCTATGTTCTATGTGATATCTAGAATAATTAAGTCAACTCTATCAACCCTATTTATTTTCAGACCTTACTGCCACAATACAGGTTCAACTCTATTGACCCTGTTCTATATTTTTGTGCATGCAATTGTTGACTATATCAATAATTGTACCTTATTTCAAAGATGGAATTAACCTTATATTCTATAAATTAGTTCATCTTCATTTCATTTTTGCTTGTATGATTAGAATAGATCATATATTTTAATTAGGAGGTTTTCAATTAACCATTTACTTTCACTATTTTTATTTTATGCACCCATAGTCAAATCACAAAACATAAACAAACACTTTAACATTTGTCTACCCAAGGCCAACCTACTTGAATTTCATCACCAAGGGAGAAGATGACTTGATGCTTTAGTCAAGTATAAAGTGTTGTTAATGGTATATTTTGGCTAATAACCTATTACCATTATTACTTTGATGTATGAAGTGAGGGGGTAGGCCACAATACCAACCTTGTATCATTACCATTACAATCCCTTTCATCCTAAACTACCTGAAACCATCCTTAGATTACTATCTATTTCCTTGATTACAACTAACTTTCCATCACATTCAAAATCATATTCTAATAATCTAATTAACACTCAGATTGAAAAATTAGTTAGATCTTTACTTTTCAAGTTGATTGCTTACTCTTTACTCAAATTATGTGTGCAAAAACTTACATTGACTAGTGTTGGTGCAATGTTTTGTCTTGTGTGTCTCAATTGGATTAGCCAATGTTGATCCAATTAACTATTTATTTCCCTTCAATTTTTTTTTCTTATATTAGCTACAAAAATTATCTTGTTTTAATTCATAGTTTGCCATAATCTTTTTCTACCTTATTTTCTATATTGGATCGATCTAGTCGACCTTATACCTTTTCTAGCTTCTATTCACTATACTAAATTGACCCAATCAACCTTGTATTATTTATAAGCCCATATTTCTATACTAAGTTAACCCAGTCAACCCTATATTATTTCTTTCTTTCCCTATTTATCAATTTAGTTTACTATCTATCTTATTTTACATTCTATTCATCTCTCTTTAGTCATAATGAAGTTTCCTATCAGAATTTTTTGGATAGTCTAAATACATTTAGATACTATATGGGATGTTTATTTTTTCCTCTCTTTTTCTCACAAGAGAACCATCACTCTTGGGGAACCTATTCTCCTCCTTCATCTATGAACTATAATATGATACAAATAACACCTCAAGATGAAGTTTATGGGTCTAATCCTTTCTATACTTACCAAGAAAATTTTTAAAATTTCAAACTAATGTGAGAGTGATTGATACAATTTTACTTAATAATCCCACTAATAATCTATCTTCTTGTAATCCCCTCCCTAACACCAATTTAGGGAATCCCCCCTCCCTTTTGTGCCCCCCTCTGCCTCCCCCACGGCCCCCCAACACCAACCCACCACCTGATACAACTCAAATATTATCCCAAGTTATTCAACAAACAAATATTATGAAAAATTCTAATCCCAACCAAATGATACAACTTTAGCAACACTTAATTAATGTGGTTAATCAACCTCTAACTATTCATCCTCAAGCTAATCTTAATTACATTCCTTCACCTCTTAGGGATGCCTCAGGTAATGTTATTTCTCAATCCATAATGAATAACAAAATGCTTCAAACCATTCAAATGAGCCTTTTTCCTCATTCATTGTATCCATTGATATTGATAACATATCTCCAACTATCAAATATGATGGGACTAAAGACCCTACCTCATTTCTTAAAGCCTTTGGCAACCTTTACAAAGAGTGGATCCAAACCAATACCTTTGCCACTACTAAAATTTTAGTCAAAAACTTTACTGACAATGTATTGGAATGGTATAACCAATTACCCCAAAACTCTATGTGGCAGCTTGAAGATTTTTTTAATCCTTTAGTTAAAGAGTTTCAACATAATGATCTTCCTAAAAATTGTCTTAGCCACTTCATTAATGCTAAACAATCTCCTAATGAATCAACTCTTGACTTTATTAAAAGATGGAAATATTCAGCTCATAACGCTGACCATAAAATGAATGATGATAACTTATTCAAACTCTTTATTATAACTTTGACTCCAACTCTTCAATACAAGGTTTAAACCTTTACTCCCCAAACACTTAATGAAGCTCTTGACCAAGCTCAGTGTCAAGACTTTATTATGAAGAAATTCAAACCTAATCTTAAATTACTTAAAGGATATTTTTAAACATATAATGTTATCACTAGTAATTCTCTAAAAAACAAACTAGGAGTTTCCAAAACTAGTGTTCCTTTGTCTTCTCACATGCCTTTCTTGGTTCAACAAATGAAATAATTTTTTCCACCATCTAGACCTTTAATCTATCCAAATTCTCCTCCTAAGTGGTATGACCCCAATCTATTTTGATGGTTGCATGCCAACATTAAGAATTCTCATGAATCTTGTAGAGGGCTCACTAAATTTGTTGTCTCATATATGTTTGGTAATTCATTCAATCACAAAGCTATGATCAATCTTCGTCATCAAGAATACAATACTACTTCCTAAAAATGACAAATTTCTAAAGATTCTACCTCAAATAACCAAAAATCATCTTCAAATAACCAATTAAATATCAAGGATGTTTGTACCATTAATGTTGATTATGACCAATATTATAACAACTCTCAATATCTTAACATTGGTAAGTTTAAATATCATCATAAGCTGACTCATAAAGATCTCGTTACCAAGCTAATAAGCCATCTTTAGAATAAAAACATCTTAAAGATACCACTACCACTAATCTTGATTCAAAAGCACCTTAAGAACACCTTCCTCCTTCTGATCCTCCAACCACATCCATACCTTCTAAATCTAATTTATATCCCAAGCCTCATGTTGGTTTTTTAAAATCTCGTTGGAATTTTCTTGAAGAACTCAAATCTATTCCTTGCAAGATTCCACTTATGTAGTTGGTTCATACTTCACCTTACCATCATAAATCCTTATGCAACAACTTCAAGAGATTTAATATCCCTCTTCCATAGATGAAGAACCACCTTCTATCGATTCTCAACCTACCAATGATAATACCATTGAAACTATGTGTCCTTCCAAACCTTCCATTGAATTTATTAAAGAGGACATGATCAATGATGAAATTATTTTTTGTGCTAATGATCTACCACTCTTTATTAAAGTATCTATTAATACCACTCTTATCTATAAAGTCTTAGTTGATGAAGCCTCTAGTATTAATTTGACATCTTTATGGCTTATCCAATAACTTGGTTATAACAAGGATCGTCTCAAACAAACCCATCTTACTTGTCATGGTTTTGATAAGACTAATCAAAATCCACTTGGATACATCTAGATTCCATTAACCATAGGGCTTAAGATGATTCAAACCAAGCTTATGGTCTTTGATTTACCTTTATCTTATAACATATTCCTTGGTTGTCCCTAGAATCATCAAATGAGGACCATTGCTTCTTATAGTAGTCAATGCATTAATTTTTTACATAATGGAAAATGATACTAGCATTAAGCTAATACCAACCCATGGAGTATTCATCTTCCTAATCTTAAACCTCAATATCATATTCGTATAATTTCTAATATTAACAGTGCTCTTTTACCCAAGTTCCTCAACATGAATCCTGATTTACAAGTTACTCTTACTGATTTCAATGATGTTGAGCCCAATGATTTGTAACATGCTTGCAATACCACTAATCTACCTCCCTACATTTCATAATGGATTCCTCCTTTTTTACTATCCAGGGATCGTACTGTTCCTCTTATTGATGATATTATCGATTTTTCCTTCCATACAATGATCATGATCCCTCTTTACCTAAAGATGTCTTCACTTGTAATGATTTTGGAGTGGCCAAATTATTTCAAGATCCTCTCATCATGTTTCCTCATACATTCAACAATATATATATATTTCACCTTTTTAAACTCCCCTTGATTCTCAAGCATGTAAAATTTATGCAACATATGATGACAACTATATCATAGCCCAAACTCAATATAGAGACTTGGATGTCCAGCATTATCAAAAAACTTTAGCCCAAATCCATGATTTCAACCAGAATGTGCATACCATTTTTGTGGATCATACCTTATATCCTGAGGGTCATGTGCCTCCTACCAATTCTCCACTTATCTATACTCCTTAGGTGGTAGAAAAAATTATTCCTTCCAAACCTTTGGAAGCTCCTACATCTTCTCTACCTCCTTTAGATCTTATTATTACATCTAATCCTTCTCTTATCATCAAATCAAAAAATATTCCAATCTCTTCTACTCCATTGACTTTCTTTACTCTTGAGATTATACTTGATGTCAAGGCAACCAATGTCTGATAGATTCATTCTAAATATGATTACCATGTCAACCAAATTCTAGATCTTGAAGTAGATGTTGAATATTATGATCCTCTTCCTAAATTGCCTAGTGATGAAGCCATTATTGAGTTGCTTCATTCTTGATAACCTCAACTTCCTCAGCATCATCATAAAATTGGAAAATTTTCAACTCAAACCCCTTGCTTTAACAACTTCGTTACTAGTATTGATCCTAAAACAAATCCAATTTCAGCCTTACCCAATGCACCATACACCTTTTAAGATGGAAATGACATGCTTACCCCTTATTATCTTTGACCAATTACTATTTATCAAGAACTCTCACCTTTTTGACATGATAATTTTAGCTTATTCTTTGACAAATATTGTGAAGTTTTTCCCTGGTCTTATAAGAACATGCCTAACATTTACCCTAACATTGTGGTACATAACATCATTACATATCTTGATGCCAAACCTATGCATCAAAAGCAAAGGAAATTTCCACCCAAAATTTATACTTTATGTCATAAGTAAATCATCAAATTACTTTATGCTAAATTCATTAAACAAGTAGACTATCTAGAATAGGTTTCTAACATTGTTCTCATTCGGAAGAAGGTCACTATAGTCATTCACATTTGTATCAAATTCCACAATCTTAATCTCACTTGTCCTAAAGCCAACTATCCTTTACCTTTAATAGATGCCATCATCAATTCCATATCTAGTTATGAAATGTTTTCTTATGGTTGGATTCTTAGGATACAATCAAATTCATATCATTCTTGAGGACCAACATAAGACTACTTTCACCATGAAATATGGCACCTATTGTTATGTCAAAATTCCCTTCAGTCTCAAGAATGCTATAACCACTTACCAACATGCAATGACTCACATATTTCATGATATCTTCCATAAAAATTGTCAAAACTTATGTGGATGATCTCATCACTAAATCCAAAATATTTACCACTTATATTTCTGATCTTGCTATCACCTTTGATCATCTCCTTAAATATAAAGCTATAATTAATCCTTAAAAATGTGTCTTTGGAGTCACACTTAAAAAAAAAATAGGATTCTTAGTCTCTCTCCTTGCATTGATGTTGATCTAGTCAAGATTAGTGCTATTTTCAACATGCCCATTCCTCATTTTATTCTCAACATTCATAATTATTTAAGCAAACTTGGGGCAATTAGATGATTTATTCTTAAAATGTCTTATCGCATTCACTTCATTAATTCCCTTCTCAAGAAAGGTATTTTTTTATAATGGATGGATCCATGTCAAAAATCCTTTGATAACATGAAAGAGTCTTTGTTTGACCCACTACACTTCATCCTTCCTTCTAATGATAAACCTTTGATTCTCTATACTTCTTCAACACCTATTTCAGTTGGGGCAATGCTTGCCCAAAAATATGATACAGGAAGAGATTATTATATCTATTACATTAGTTGAGGCCTCATCTATTATGAGCCACATTATATCAAAGTCAAACGTGACTACCTCACTATCTATTTTCACAACTGAAAAGCTTCACCATTACATGTTATGCTAAACTACTTATGTCATTATTCATTCTGACCCCCCTCATCATTTTTTTCTCTAAATCCTTTCTCCCTAATGGATGGTCCTTCTTATAAAATTTGATCTCCACATCATCACTCAAACATCTGTCAAAGGGCAAGTCATAGCTAATTAACTTATTGCAGTTCTCATTCTGGCCACTTCTTCTCTTCAATATAATATTATAGATGACAATATCATTTACATTGAAGGTCATAATCAAAACATATCTCTTAAATACTATTTTCATATCTTTATCATCGATCTTGAAGCCAATAACCTTGAATAATCTTCCACTCCCTCTATTACTACTAAACCAAAAGTAGTTATTGAGGAGCTTCCCAAAATCAATGTTGACTTACATGAGGATACTTGGAACCTTCACTTTGATGGTGCTAAATTACTTCAAGAAGCTATGGTAGGTTGCATTATTATAAGTCCTCTTGGAAAAATCATTTCATTAACCTTTCACTTCACTTTTGATGTCACCAATAATATGACCGAGTATGAAGCTCTTAGCTTAGGCATGAGAGTTGCTCTTGATTTAGACATTCAATACATTCATGCTTTAGGTAATTTTTAGTTTATTTACCATCAAATTAGTGGTGATTATCAATGTAAAAGTGAGAACCTCATCACAAATCATCAAATTGCAACCACTCTTGCTAAGGATTTTATCTCTTTCACTATTGAGCCTATCCCTAGAGATCAAAATTCCATTGTTGATTCTCTTGCCTCTTCAACATATCTTTTTCATCCACACCAAGTTATTTTTTATCCTTCTTTTCTTATACAAATAAGAAAATATTCATATTCAACTCAACCTCTTGATTCACTTATTTTCCACATTGAGATTGTGACTATTAGACAAAACCCATGATGTCAAGACATCATTCAATAGTTAGAACATCAAACTTATCCTCCTAACTTAGAATCTCAAGAAAAGACATGTATTCATAAACAAGCTTTAAAGTGTGTATTTTGACACAACATCCTTTATTATCACAATGTTTAATGTACTTTGATATATTATGTTATGCAAGATGAAGTCACTTCTATTCTTGAGCAAGCATATGGGGGCATTTGTGGTGGCTACTATAGAAGACATGTTATAGCATGAAAATGCTTATGTATGGGTTACTTTTGACCTACTCTTGAAAAGGATGAAATTGAATATGCTAAAAAGTGTAATCCTTGTCAACTTCATAATGATCTCATTCATTCACCTCTTATCAAACTTCAAACTATTAAATTTCCCTAGCCATTTTCTACATGGGGATTCGATCTCATTGGTAAACTTCCTTGCTCCTAAGATGGGCATGTCTTTATCATCACCACTACCAAATATTTTACCAAATGGGTTGAAGCTATTCCCCTTGTTAATATTACTATTCTTATCTTTTCCTAATTTATTATTAATCAAATCATTTTCTACTTTGTTGTTCCCCATACCATCATTTCAAACAATGGTTGTAACTTCAAAAATAAGAATGCCAAAGAACCTTGTACCAAATTCAAGATCAATCACAAATTTTTTATGCCTTATCATCCGTAAAGTAATGGTCAAGATAAATACACTAATAAAATTCTTAACAAAATTATCCAAAATACAATTCATGAAACTTGCATGGATTGGCATATTCATCTTTACCCTGCACTTTGGGCCTATTAGACTAGCATACGCACTACCACTGGGGCAACTCCATTTTCTCTAGTCTATGGTTGTGAGTCAGTCATTCCTTTAGAAGTTGAGATTCCCTCTCTTTGTATATCTCTTCATGGTATTATTCCCAATAAATAATTACATGAATCTCACCTTGATGTCCTTGATGTTCTTGATGAACATCATTTTTTTGCTTTACAACATAACTGCCAATACAAGGCTTGTATTGCCCAACAACATAACAAACATGTTAAAGTCTGCACATTTAATGTTAGTGATCTTGTCCTTAAATTAGAATACACTCATGATAAAGAAGGTATATACACCCAAAAATGATGGGTCCCATATTTAGTCAAAAACATACTTAGTTCAAGTACTTACCACCTTCAAACTAATGAAGGTCATGTTTTTAAAGAGCCCACCAATGCATAATTCCTTAAAAAGTACTTTACCTAACCATTTATTTCTTATCATGTTTTCTACACACACACACACACACACACACACACATCTAACATATATGTGTGTGTGTGTATATATATATATATATATATATATATATATATGTATGTATATACATATATATATGTATGTATATATATATATATGTATATACATATATGTATATGTATATAAATAGATATATGTATATATATACATATATATATATACACACACACACATATATATTTATATCTAACATATATGTATATATATATATATATATATATATATATATATATATATATATACACACACACACACACACACATATATACATACATATACATATGTATGTATATACATACATATGTATATATATGTATATGTGTGTGTGTGTGTGTGTGTGTGTGTGTGTGTGTGTGTGTGTATGTGTGTGTGTATATATACATATATGTTAGATATAAATATATATATATGTGTGTGTGTATACATATATACATATATATATATATATATATATGTATATATGTATACACACATATATATATTTATATCTAACATATATGTATATATACATATATATATATACACACACACATATATATACATATGTATGTATATACATACATATATGTATATATATACATGTATATATATGCATATATGTAAATATATGCATATATGTATATATATGCATGTATATATATATACATATACATATATACATATATATATATATATACATACATATATATATATATATATATATATATATATATATGTATGTATATATATGTATATGTACACACAAACACACACACACACATACACACACACACACACACACACACACACACACACACACACACACACATATATATTATAGGTTACTTAAGCATGGGTCTTTCCCTCTACATTACTTCCTTCTCTTTTCACAAACCTTTAGTCCTCCCTTTTTCATCTTTTAGTTTCTTGATGTACCATATTTTTATTTATCTTCTTGCACTTGCTATTTTGACATCCCTTGGATTTATCTTTTGTGAGTTGCTTTGTAAGACAACAGATAGGACCCAACATTCCTCAAAAAATTGCCATCTTTTATTTCTCTCTCTTCTACTTACCAATCTTGTTTTGGTATCCTCTTAGGTTTTTCTCTTTCATGAGTTACATTGTAAGACTACGGATAAGACCTAGAAATCCTCAAAAACCCATCATATTTTTTATTACTTAATTTTATTATTTCACATGTTTCTTTTTGTCACCCTTGGGTTTCTTTTCTTTTATGAGTTGCAGTGTAAGACCATGGATAGGACCCGACCCTCCTCATAAAATTGCCATCATGTCATTCTTTTTATAGAATGTGTTTTACAATGGTTACAAGTTTTTGATCTTTGTTCTCAACTTTAGCTTTTACTTCTTTGGCTAGATGGAATCTACACAGCAATCTATGTTAGCATGTTTTCCTCCACTTCCCTCATTCTTATGATAAGGAATCACACTTTATTGTTATTGTATCCATTTTTGTCCTTTGTCACATTTTTTTGTGATTTTAATAAATTCAAATTGTTCCATGTGTCATTCCTCTTGATTTTCTCTTTATTTCACTCCACATTGGATAAAACATGGTCAAAGTCAAGATGGCACTCTTATTTCACCTGAATTTATGAGACTCTTAGACCCCATGCTCTTTGAAGTTCTCTCTCTTAGTAACCTTATCCCAAGTATTCAAATTAAAGTCACCTTTATCACCCATGTTTAGATTTCCAAATATGTATGGAGGAGGAATAAAAAATCCATCAATAAATTTAAAATACAAATAATTTGAAATAAAAGGTAATGATATCTAAAAGGCAACATACAAATCTTAAAATTCAAATCACACAAAAATATGTGATTACAAGCACATTTTCTATTTCTAATTGAAGATCAAACTCCACAGTTAGCCTCACATAGAGCCAAGGTCCTTTGGGGTACATTAGATTAGTAGATTGGAATAGGGGATTTCAAAAAACTCTGTGGCATTACCTACTTTCTCACATAAGTACCCAATCTTCATAGTAGACCAACAAAACCTATAAGGGGTCTTGAAGAATGGGGAACACATCATAGGAGGTAGGTCAATTTTAATTTTCATGCATATAGCCTTCATAGGATGATATATATACTTAATTTTTTGACTTAAGACTTGTGTAGCTAAGAGAAGTTCTTCAGAGTCCTTAAGGTCGATAGTCCTCTTGTTTTGACAAACCTAATTTGAGTGTCTTGACTTCGATAAAGAGTTCCTATACCTTAGTTTTTCCTTCATTATCCACTCCACCCATTTTATTTTCCCCCTTGATAAGCAAATTATGATTCCAAATATATTTTCCCTTCTTCTCTAATTCCTTCTTCACTTCTTAAAAACATGCTATCACTATTTGTTTTAGTTTTATATATCTTTAGAGTGAAACAACATGTTTGAGCAACTATAGATTACTTTATTTAGACCATTAGATTTACATTTATAGACTTGATTTACTTTCCTTTTACCATTTATCATTTGTTTTACTATCCTGTTATTACAGACTCTTGAGTTTGTACCCTTTTTCCATTTTTATGCACCTTTTTTCATTATTGAGTGAGATGTAGATTGTTACTGCTCACTCATCAATGTTGTTTTACCATTTTATTTTGTCTTTTACCATTGATTTGTTTGATTACCATTATTTTTGACATATATCCTTGGTTTGACTTGGTGAGTTTTCCTTTCTTACTTAAGATTTACCTGTTTGAGTTTCTTGGTCTTTAGTAGCCTCGACTTTTTGGTTACCTAATTTAATCTGTCTTATTTTTGACTTGGTAATTTGGGCTCACATAGCACTTGTCACCCTAGCTTGCCAAATTTTCCAAGTACATCTTGTCCTAATATCACCAATTATCTTGGTTTTTCTTGCATTTGTTTGTTTTTGCTCTTTAGTTTTGCATTCTTGGGTTTGTTGAAAGTAGTTTCCACACCCTCCACAATCAAAACTAATAACACAACAAACAACATTCTAGTAATAAAGGTAAGTCAAGGAATGCATCACATTTAAGTTTTAGTTATTTCCATTTTCAGTCATTTACTTTCAGTTATTTTTGATTTAAAATATAGTAACTTTTTTTAGCATCAACATTGTGTGTTCTTATATTCTTTCTTTAAGCACCATCCCATATTACACCTTATTCACACATGATGAGCTTTGAGTGGGGCATATGTATACACATAATATTTTCAACTTTTATCAAATACTAATTCTTTACATCTTGTAGGAACCCATCGAGACTCAATATCTCTAAGTGCATGCCCTAAAGGGTGCACCAAGAAAGGAGTGGGTAGACATTTGGTGCTTTGCAAGATTATTTTCCCTTATTGCCACATTATTACAAATCTAACCAGATCTTAAAACCATTCCCTAAGCTATTTTTCCTCCTTTGCACATTCTTCTAATCTTTTCCTCTTTTTATTCCTCTTTTCATTGATTTGTCTCCTTTTGGATAGTTGACTATACTAGGTCATTTGGGTCAACTTTGTACTATCTAGGGGTATTTGTCACTCTTTGAGTTTGTTAGCCTTTCAACTGTCCTAGCTCAAACCTAGTGAATTGTCCTTAAAAACATACTAGGTTGACTGGATCAACTCCATACAATTGATTTTTTTGGAATAATTTAAGGTAAGATATGCCTATATATACAAGATCATTTCATCATTATTTCATATATGCAATAAAGAGTTAGTATTCACTCGTGCTTCTTCAAAATCTACTCTTCCACCATTCTACTTGAGTAGTTTTATCTTAGGTTTTTTATTTAGAGAATCTAGTCTTATGGATAAGTCTTGGATTCTTTGGACTTTCTTAGTTATCCTTACAAACCACAACAACATGTTACAAAGCTCCATTGTCCAAAGGAGAGATTAAGTCTTGATGAGTTCACATTCAGGTAAGTATATTCTAACTTTGTTCTCCTCTCTTTTAGTAGATATAAGTAACATAAATGTTGGATAGAATAATATTGCTCTTCATATTACATGTATTAAGGTCTTACTCATATTTAGCTTAATTAATATTATCTTATACATGTTTTGATTGCTTTTAAACCCTCATGATTGTACCACAAGCTTTTGTGTGCGCTAGATTAGATTTACTTTCTTGTTATTAGAATAGGTGAATATAAAACCTTAGGACTCTTTTACGATTTTTATGTGATTGTGTTAAACTATAGGCTTTGGAACCCTTCTTATCATGATATGTTATGACAAGTGATCCCCTAATCAGGTTTAGAAGATCCCCATATTGATCATTCTCCTATTTAACAAATGTATTCTTAATCATAAGTGTAGGTATGATCTATATTCTATGAGTTAGGATTAATTCATAGACATGATGCATTTCTGATTGTATACACTCTCTATTATGCCACATGGCCTATATCTTAGTCTGACCAATCTTATGTTAATGACCTAGGCCTTATATATTTCCCATAATGTTTATAACCTACTTATATTATAAATATAGAATTTTTGAGCATGTACTTATTTTCCTACTCCTTAGACACTTACATCTTAGATAGACACTTATGTCGATGCAGGTTTTCTGCCCTAACATAAGTGTCTAGTGATCTAAAGTCATCTAATTTTCAAATGAAATGTATTCTGACAGTCATCCTAAGTGATATTATGCAAGATATTCTACAATAGGATTGATATAAATATAAGATCAAACCTCATTCATTATTCATCCAACATAGACCAAGGCAACTTACTAAAAACATTTAATCAAGAATTCAAGTGAATAAAACTTTTCTATTTTCTCTTATTTCCATATCAGTCATAGGGACAATACATCTACAGGTCTAAAAAACTAAAGGAGTAGCCTAAGAGCCCAATTTTTTAAGTTACAAGCTAGGTCACTATTGTACTTATTTCCCACATATTGCATGATTCACACATAAGCCAACATGTAGGGGATAATAATATAAGTATGAGCCCCTCTTCCAAGTATTATCTATGTAGGAATCGATCATTGATAGAGAAGTCTTCAAGGAAGTACGACATCATGTGACCACTAACCCATTTTACCATAGCCACCATGAATATGAAGAACTAGGTTTTTTATCATTTGACAAGGAGAGACAGTCCATGACTTATATATAAATACACTAGAGTGAAGGCAAAAAAGAAACTAGAAGAATTTAATTTTTCATATCCAGTTTTAGTAGGTATTATATATTGGACACTTGCATTCGATCTAGAAACTAATGTCATTGCAACCATCCTAGGGTGATGTAACTATTAGTGGCTATAGAGGCACTTAACATAGAATTTAGTGATTATTCTAAAATATTATTCTAGTTTGAATCCTTCTTATTCCAGATTCATATCTGTATTAGCATCAAAACTAGCTAAGTATCTTATTTCTTTGTCATTGAAATATCTAACATAATTGTTCTTTCTATTTTTAGTATATCTCAAATAATAAATTTCAAGTGTTCTATCTATGTTTTGTAATTAATTGGCATGTTATAGGTTTGTTTATCACCTTGCTGCATATTCATTTCTATATTCTTAACCCCATCTATCCATATTAGGATCCATATCCAATTTAGGGTTAAACAATATCAAGGAATCTCACCTATTATATAGTGTAATGCATACCCCAAACAAATAAATTTTGTTGTCATTTTAAGGTTTATATTCCTAATTAGGTCTTGGATAAGTAGTGTATTTTTCCTAATTCTTGGTATGAATTTTCATAAAACTAAGCAATTTTTTTAGAGTGCCAATTTTATGAATAAAATGTTAATAAATTTGTGTCTACCTGACACTTCCCATAATTGTACTCCCTACCATTCTAGTGACTAGAAATATAACTTGACATGTATTCGGACAAGGTCTTTCACTCGCCATGATTTTTTAGGGTTCTTGTTGTCTTGTCATGAAACCATGATTTTCATTGTTAAACTTTGATAACTATCTCTAGATCTCCCAATATTTAAGACACTTTCTGAAACCCTACTTTTGAATTTTATTAATCTATTTTCAAAAGATTACATTATGTTTGATTTACTATTTTACATCTATTTTAGGCCTAGTTAGATGATTATGGATATTTGTTTTGCATTTTTATGGTAATACATTTATTTTTAGTCACCTAAATTTGGAAAAAGACCCTTATTCCTAGTGTGCTATCTGTAATTTACCATATTTGGTAAATTTGTATAATTTATCCCAATTCGAGGATAATTATGACACCACATAGGTCTACACTTGGTCTATTGAGCCTTAAAAACACTTAAATACTTATAAAAAATGCATGTGTTAACACAATTAGATTATTGATCACTAATTGCCCAACCTTACCTTGAAAAAAGAGCCTGACTCATCTTTAGGATAGACCCATGTACTATATGGGTCTATCTAGGAAAAACCCATGCATTGTAAATGTTTCTCCCTATTATCTTTAAGGGATAGTTTGCATTTTTCCATTGATTATGCACCTTTAACTTTGCCTTCCTACATTTATAAATTTAGTTAGCATGCATAAGATATCCCATATCAATTTATATATACAATGTATTGTCAAACCACTTAAGTAGATTCACAGAGACAAGAAATCCCACATAGAGGAATAATTCAAGAGAAGTCACATCAACTATCAAGCATAGATCCAAGCATCAAATCATTCAAACTTATGACATTGCCATTATATTTTGATTTCTCATCATTTTACCTTGTGCCAAAGGAAGGAATTATATCTTAGTAGTTATATTATCACATCTAGGGAAGAGGAGGTTAAAAATATTCACTCAAGTTATTCCATCCACACACTCATAGAACTATGTGGAGGCATAATTCTAAATGTGCATGATACGTAGTTTTTAATGTTGCCTTAATGGCTACCCAAATCCACTACTTGTTTTTTAGTGTCAAGATAGGTTATGAAGTTAATTATTCTATTCTTCACTTTTTTTATTGATAAATATGTAAAATGAAGACACATGCATGATTAGAAGGAAAAAATGCACACGAGACATGGAAATCAGCTTGTAAACCCCTATAAGGATGCACATGATCACAAAGAGACAATCATAGCTAGATGGGACTATCCCAACTAGATATATACAACATACACTTCTATTTAGGAGCATTTATAGTCTCAAAATTTCAAAACAAATTTACACATAGTCAACACAATTAGTTTATAGGCTCATGTTGCCAAAATAAAAAACATGTGTGATCATTATTAACCCTTTTCTCAAGTACATTGCATAGTTTAAATTCATTGTGATAATTAGATTTATTTCTCTTCATAGCGTATTAAAATATATATGATTTTTTTCCTTTGATTAATGTATGCTTATATTTGTTTAATTATAATTAGATCCTTCCTTATTTTGTATAAATATCTAACTATGATAAGCATAAAATGTGAAGCTCAAATCTTTTGCACATTCAACCCAATGGTTTTCAAACCCTCATTATCCTTAGGTATTTTCATTTTAATATTTTTATAGTAGGGTTCATTCATCCTTTCTATACATAGGGTTATATACCTTTGTGTGTGCATTGTTAACTATAATCATGGTTTATATTACTATAATTTTGGAAAACACTTTGGCTCTAATGAATACTTTATTGCACAAACTAGAAATCTTAAATGATAAAATTACCCTATATTTATTACATAAACTACAAAATGAAGATTTGGTAATCAAAATAAGAATCAATCAATTTTTTTGACAAGCTCTTATTGTATACATTAATACATACCCCTCTCTCTAAAATTCAATAATATAAAGTAATTATGAGATAAACAAGGTTCTTGCTTCCCCTAGGATTTGTACTTATGTTCTTACATAATTTATGCTTTGTAATGAATGTTTGAATTCTATACAACACAATTCCCCTATGAAAATTAGAGTGCCTACTTCTATAATCAATGACATGAATCAACATTTGAATGACATTATTGAGAATATCACCATTCTTAAACATGAGTTAGCCATTATGAGACATTTTGTAATGGGATAAAAAAGTAAATGCACATTTAAACATTAGAGAAGGAAATTTTTAAGGTTCACATAAAAACAATATAGAGCTTAGGCATCTTATCCAAAAGGACATAATCAATGTGCCTACTTCACATGAATTTATCATTCCAAAATTTGAATTATTTGATGGTCATGGAGATCCTCAAGAGTACCTTTAAAAAAAATTGACTTCTATAGACAATTTTAAGGACAATCCTTTAATTATGTTTATTTTTCCCCTTATTAGTTTGGTTTTTGATTCCTTATATAAATTCTATTCTTTAACTACGGGTTCCTTAGATTCAATGGGTTCTTTGCAAAAAAGTTTGTTTAGATAAAAACATTACTAATAATGGACCAAGAGTTACATTCATAAGCATTCAACAATTTTACCCTATTTTTATTAAAATAAATAAATTTTTATGATTATTTTTTAATTTTTTAAGGTAAAATATAGGTTTTACAAGGATCTTGAAACCATCAAAGTGTAGTAAAATAGTTTAAATAGGCCATAACAAGGCCAAGAAACCAAAATAACAAAAACTTATAGTACTAAACCGAGAGCCAAAAAAAAGTAAACCAGAGAGAGAATTAGGAGGAAAGTCCCTCTAGAGGGTCTTCAACATATTCAAAATTCTTCGTTGGGATGATATTTTTTACCTTGGACACCTTTGTCTAAGTGAGGTTCCTAAGGTCTTCAAATGCTTCACTAGGGAAAATCATGTAGGGGTGATTTTTACCTTCAACCTATAAGGGAGACTATTTAGGGGGGACCCCCTTAGGGGAACTCAGGGGGATATTAAAGATTTAGGTGACTGAATGGAAGGGGATTGGGTAGGTTGGGCAGATTAAACAAAAACTTGGACTGTGGATTCGACCTATCTATGCAAAGAGTTACAAACCTAGATGAGCTTTGCAAGACCCAACCCTACTTGTTGAACTTCAAGTTAAAATTTTTGAGATGTAATTTGTTCCTTTCCATCTCATTAGTAAAAATAGATTTTCATTTTTAGGAAGTTTCCACTAGGGTACCCACTTTGTGAGAGATAGGATTTAGTTTGGGGATAAATATTTTAAGGGGGAGGTCATCAGGAAGGGACTTAGACAAGATTTCTTGGAGGGTTTGATTAGAGGGAGGGTCAGATCCCTCAATGGGATCCTCCACTAGGTGGTCCTCCAAGGAGTCATCCCCAAAAAAGGATCCCCTAAGGGGAACCTCTAGATCATGAAGGGTTTGGCCATGCTTAACTAGAAGGAGAATCAAATCTTGTTGGAGGATAGGATTGGTATCATTCACTTGATGCAATAACACAATACTCTCAAGGGACTTTAGTAGAAAGTAAGGTAGCCTAATTTTGTATCCAATAAAATTATTTAACAGAAGAAAGTGATGGGAAAATATAATCATGTATTTACCTTCAAGCATCATGTAATGCATGAATTTAAGATAAATTTCAAGCTAGTAGCATAGGAGATCAGCTTGTGGGAAGCCTTTCTTATCCATCTACAAAAATTCATTTATTTTGAAAAAGCATTATAGTAGCTCTTATTTTTTTATCTTTAAATGCCTTAGTACCTTCACATGACATACCAGTTTCTTTACTAATGAATTCCTTAGAAACATTGATTCTAATGTCATGAATGGTCACTTCCCACTTATTCCAAGCCATAACGAATCCATAGGAAACTTATATATTGTGCTCTGTGACTCGCTCCATGCATTCCATGAGTCCCCCATATTTTATATTCTTCCATACTTTTTTTTGGTTATAAAGATCCTTACAAAGATGGGTTTCAATCTATTCTTACCACTTCCTATGGAATTTTTATATGTAGATCCAAAGTGAGAATGGGGAAGTTTCTGGATGGGGTGAATTTGAAAAATGTGAAAATGGTTTGGGAAGCCCACCAAAGGCTTTCTATAATAATTATGTCCCATCTTATCATTATAATTATGGATTAGACTAATTAAGATCCACCCCTTCAAAATAAGATCATACATGTGTAGAGAGATGATGTTTTAAACATGCATCAGTAACTTCAGCTTGTAAGGCATTGAGAACATTGATAGGGATGATGCTTGCATTGTGATAGTTAAAATGTGGAGTTTAACTCCAATTCTAGAAAGGAAGTTGACCACCCTAGTTCCTTCCTTTTAGGTGTGTATAAGTTGAAAGTGAGACATGCCCTTCAAGACTTACTCATCACCATCAATGATGCCTTTGATGGTGTGAGAAGGGATTATTTTTCCTTCTAAGGTGTTTATCATATTCAACAAATCACCTTCCATAATGATCTTGTTATGGTTGATTATTGACACCAATTATATACCCCAAAGAGCCACCTTGGCTTCTGCTAAGTGGTTTGATTGGGTTTCAACGGGGCCCATGAAAGCAGCCAAAATATCCCCTTTTCAATTCCTTATAACTCCTTCTCCACTTGTAGGACATGGGTTACCTTTAGAGACACCATCAAAGTTAAATTTCACCTAACCTTTTGGTGGAGCCTTCCATTTGGTGTGCTTATGGATTAAATATTTCGAGGGAAAACATAACACCTGTGTAATATCCTAGTTTTTGAGAATTTTCAAGGTAGATGGAGGGGTAGGTTATTTATCTTTGGGAGGGAAATATTTCTAGTTTTCCAAGATTGTCGGGAAAAGGTAGAGGAAACATCCTTCCAGATGGTATTTTTTGTTACTAAAGAGTCCATCATTTCAAATTTTATAAACATAGCAGAACCGATGAAAGAGGGAAAGATGCCAAAGGAAGACAAGGAAAGAATGGTTCCAAGGGGAATTCCATTACACAATGAGGTCCAAGACATTATTCAATTTGACCTAGGTCATGTTAAGGTGATTAATCAACTAATTGAATGAAGTTAAGCTAAAAGGGAACTCTAGGAAGAGATGGTGGATAAAATATTCTGCACTCTAACAAATTAGACACCTATTAGGGACAACTAGTCCTCTTTTATCTAGGTTATAAATTTATCCTATGCTGCAAACCAAAAAAAGAAATTACCTTTAGGAATTAGATGCTTTACCCAAAAAATTTTCCAAAAATTCTAATCACTTTCCAAATTTAGGTCGGTGGCATGTCTTGAGGCCATTGAGTAGAGACCATTATCTTTTACTCACCAAATAAAGTCATATTCCTTCTAGATGGAGGGGATGTGGACCTATCTTAATTCCAAGTTGAGGTTATGAATAGCTTGGGATTCTTTTAGTGGTAGACCATCACTGGGGAGGAATTTCTAGCACTTTTTCCCTTTATTTCCCAATAATCTTTGAGATTGGAACTCCAAATTTTCTTAATATGTCTATACCACCTAGCCTAATTTAATTGAATGGAGAGGGGAGGGGGAGATAGCCAAGCATCTTCCTAGAATTCAATTTTCTCACTGTTGCCAATTTTCCAAAGGACACCTTTCTTTAGGAGATCCTTGTAGCTAGTTATGGCTTTCTAGAAGGTAGATCCATTAGTAGGGACTTATTCCCATAGTAAGTCATCCTCTTCCACTCATCTCAAGTATTTAGATTTTATTTTTCTTTCCCACTCCTCATTTTCCTTAATTAGGCACCAACCCATTTTTGCCAACAGAGCTCTATTCATGGATTTGATTCTTCTTAGACCAAGAATTCCATTAGCTTTTAGGAGGCAAACTTTTTCCCAAAAAATAAGGTTATATCTGAATCTTTCTTTAGTGCCCCTCCATAGGAAGTTTTTTTTGAATGTATTTAATTTTAGAGGCATCTTTGGATGGCATCCTGAATGCAGACATTTGGTGGATAGGAATGCTCTGAATTGAGGCCTCGAGGAGTTGATATTTCCCTATTTGGGTAAGAAGGTGGCCTTTCCAACCTAATAGTTTCCTTTGAATAGATTAATTATGGGGTTCCAAAGTTTAGAGTCCATTTTTCCTATGAATAGAGGGATTCCTAAGTGGCTTGCCAATATATTTCCCACTTGATAGTGTAATATTTTGGTGATTTTTTATTCTGAATGGGGGGTATTTATAAAGAGTAGGGAGCTCTTTTGAAAGTTAATGCACTAGTTAAAAACCTTTTTCATAGTTGTCTAGGATACATTTTCTTTACTTTGCTTCCTTAAAAGAAGCATGTCTTAAGATAATAACATCATCAATAAACTATTGGTGGGTGATAGGATCTAAATTGAGGGCCACTAAGATTCCCATAATGAGTCCCTAAGTGTAGGCCCTCCTCAAGCTTCTTCCCAAGGTTTTTGATAGAATGATGAAGAGGTAGGGTGAGAGGGGGTCACCCTGTCTTAGTCCTCTTGAGGTAGAAAAGAAGCCTTTTGGGACACCATTTAAAATAATGGAAAATTTAGGGGTGGTGATACTTCTCCTGATAGCTTGATTTAGCCCCAAATTTTCCAAGATCTACATAAGGAAATGCCAAGAGACCCAGTCATAATATTTTGACATGTCTAATTTGAGAAGCATGCCCTACCTCTAGGATTTATAAATAGAATGGAAAAATTCATGATTTAGGACAATGCTATCCATGATTTTTTTCCCTATCATAAAGGCTCCCTATTTCTCCCTAATGACTTTATCAAGTAAGGATTGCATATGTTTCACCAGGATAGAGGAGTAGATTTTGTAAGTGGTATTGCATAGATTGATGGGTTGAAAGTCCTGAATGTTAGTGGCACCTTGTTTTTTTAGAATTAGAAAAAATAAAATGTTGTTGATTTCCTTGAGAATATATTTTGAGTGGAAAAATTATCTAACAACATCTTTGACCTCTAGGTGGACAATGTCCTAAAACTTTTAGAATAGAAAAGGTGGGAACTTGTTGGGTCTAGGTGCCTTGAAACCTTCCATAAAAAAGACTACACTTTTTATTTCCTCATTCAAGATAATATTGGTGAGGCAATCATTTCCAGTAGCTATGAAGACTTTATCAAAATTGGAAAGGGTAGAAGAGATAAGAAGGTCATCTGAAACACCTTCATCTAAGAGAAGATTCATAAAAACATTTATTGTGTGGTGGGAGATATCATCTTCATCTCTACTGATGGTCCCATCTTCCTTTTACAGTTGATAAATTATGTTGATATTCATGTGCCTTTAGGCAGAATGATGAAATAATTTTTTATTCTTGTTTCTCTCCTTCAGTGATAAGCATTTGGACTTTTGTTTCCAAAAGGCTTCTTCTTTGGCTTCTAAGTTATGAAATTGACATAAGAGATCTTTTTCCTTTGAAGCTATAGGCTCATTGTAGTTATCAGAGGCACTGAGATCTTCAATTACCAAAAGTTATAATTTAAGAGATTTTTTACATGAAAATGTCCCTAAATACTTCCTTATTCTAGGTTTTCAACTTGTTTTTCAGAAAGTTAAGTTGTTTTGTGAGGATGAACATGGTAGAACCTAAGATGGGTTCTTTCCACCAATCTTTTAGATATTTAGTGAGATTGGGGTGATGAAGCCACATGTTTTCAAATATGAAAGGGATGCATTTGGGTTTAGAAATCTTGTCAACTTTGAACACCAAGGGATTATGATCAGAGCCTATCTTGGGTAAGGAGGAGAGTCTGCTAAAAAATTATATGTCCCAATTTAGAGAGATCAAAAACTTGTCTAGGTAGACTTGTATTAAATTTTCTCCTAGTCTTCTGTTAGACCATATAAATGAAATACCATTAAGGTCCATATCCACTAGGCCTACATTAGTGATGAAGTTTTTAAGTTTCAACATGCTATCTATGAGGTCAATAAGGCCACATTTTTTTCTTCTAGAGTGAGGGGGTGTTGAAGTCACTAGCAACAATCTAGTTTTAGTTTACACAGGACCTTCAAAATTCTAATAAGGCTCTCCATAGAAGCTTCTTGATAAGCTTAGAATTTGGAGCATAAACATTGGTTAAAATCCACTTGTCATTACTATCAAGATCTATAAATAGAACTAAAATCTAGCCATTGGACTTCCATATAAGATCTCCTCCTAGTACATTTGGGTTCTAGAAGATTGCCAAGCCACTCGAAGAACTTATAGACTCCAAGGAGAGGGCTTGGGCATTGTTTCAGATTCTTGCCATGTTTGCTTTGAGGATGAAGTCAGACATATTTATTTATTGAATGAGTAGAATAGAGGGCTTTAACCTTTTGATGGTATTACAAAGGGTCTTTGTTTCTTGGGGTTGTTTAGGCCCCTTACATTCCATGAAAGGACTTTCATTTTTTATCACATTGGACCTTAAGAGTTTGATAAGAATGTTTAGCAATCTCTTTTGTAGTTTCTAATTTTATTATAACCATCCTTGGGGATATACCCATTGGTTTAGGAGCAATACCAATATTGGCCTTTTCCTGCCTCTTTTATTTTTTGAGCAAGTGATAAACCCATCATCCAAGGGGAATTCTTCGAAGGGTGAGAGACTTTTAAAACCTTATCCCCCATCTTTTTTAGGACCTAGGGATTTCAAAAAAGGGGAGAGGGAGTGTGTCTTGGGGGGCGGGGGGATGAGTTGTCTAGGCCAACAAAGAGGGGGCTCTTCTGAGTAAGGGATTGGTAGACTTTAAAAGTAGGGGAAATCGAGGAAAAAGGGAGGAGGGGAGGGTGAAGGGGTAGGCTACATAGGGGTAAAAGGATGGGGATGGGGCACCCTAAGGGGGATTCATGGGGGGAGGGGGTAACAAGTCAGATCTTAGGGGTAGGGAAGGGGCACAAGGCACAAGGGAGGGGCTAGAAGAGTTAAGGGAAGGGAGGTACACTTGGGAGGGGAAGACAAGGCCTGGTGGATAGGGGTGGAAGAGAAGACAAGGAAGGGAAGGGGGGAGGGGGGCTTTGGGGAAGACTTAGGGATAAGTAGGGGAAGGGAGGGGAGAGGGAGGGTGGTGAGAGGGGTTGATGAAGGGCATCCTCAGGGAACCTAACTCACACAAGGGATCCAAACCAATAAGTGAAAGAAAAGGAGCAAAAGATTTAGAAAAGGGGGTACTTTTTAGAATACCAAAAGGATAATTACTTTGGGAGGGGCTTGAGGGAGCCAATCTTGAAAGGGCATTATGTCCTTGAATCCATATTTGGTGTCTCTTTTTTAGTCCTTTTCTAAGAGAAGGTTATAGAATCATTTTTGAGGCTGTCAAAAGGATAATCACTTAGGGGGGCTCAGTGGGAGATAATCCTAAGAGGTAATTCAATCCATGAATCCATATTTGATTCATCTTTCCTAATCTTGTGTTGAGAGAATGATTTTGAAGCCTCACCTCTTTTGAGAAATCATAGAGCATATGACATAATATCACACTGTGGGAAAATGATGACATTATTTTTATAGATGATGTTCTGGACCTAAACACCTTACTTTGACTTGATTTTGATCTCATGAATTAATGGCTTATTAGCTAACAAAAATACATGGACCTAGGTAGCGACCATCCTCTGGTGAGAGAGACTGACTGGGTCAATTTTGATGGGTTGGCCTAGGGCCTTGGTGATCTCGTTGATAAAATTTAGATGATAGTATTCCGATGGGAGTTTAGGAAGGATTACCCACAGTGGAACATCATCCATGGTTGTGTTATTGAGGCTTGACCTAGCTTTCCATCTTCTGACAAAGACATTAGCCTTTCCCATAAGCCATGGACCTTCTAAGAGAGCCTTAATATAATATCCTTATAAAGAAACATTGAATAATGAGAATCCCCTAGCCAAGCAACATCCTATATAAATCCTTTGGTTTTCCATCTTTATTTGGTCCATTTCTAAAAAGTATCAATGTTTGAGTGGTGGTCATTAACCCTAGAAACAATGGATTTGGTGAGCTCTACGTCAACCTTTTCCACTATGGGGTCTAAAATGGGTATGAAGATTTTGGTTTTAGATTATTTAGAGAAGATATAGAGGCTTGAGGAGTCCTGACCCACTAGATCTATACCTTTTACCATGTTAGCCCATGAGGGTTTGGGAACATGGGGGTCTAATTTTTTTGGGCCAGGAGTTGCATTATTTGGTTGAAATAGGGTGGAACCCAACACTTTTGGAATATTTTCCAATATTCCAAACAAATATATTGTCCCATGAGAGTGATTTCATGGGGCCACATTGACCTTAGGTGGTGCATTTTTGGAGTCTTCCTGTGTCCAGGTGCTACAGACATGACCGTTATGTGATTCTTTCCTAACCAAGAATTCAAATTACTAGAGATCCTTTGAAATGTTCATCTCAAATTTTATTTTCAATGTTTATGATTATATATAGGAGAAAAATTATAAATATCATAATGCTAAATATGTGAAATAATCAACAATTCTAATTGGGAAATTTTGCTAAATATGGAAAATTGATATTTTTGGAGAAAAAGAAGAAATATAGTTAGCTCACACATAGATTTTTGTTGATTTTTATAAATGTTTGAAAGTGGAAATTGACAAGAGAGGTGACTATACATGATCATAATTAGGGACAAAATTTGAAACAAATTTCATATAGGTCTACTATAAGTGTATAATAGTTTAATGAATTTAATTTAATTGACTATGGACTTGTCCTAGTTGAGTTTTATTAATGACTAATAACAAAAGACAAAGAAATAAGAATTTTGACTATGACATATCAAAGGTAGAAACAAAGAATATTCTTGGATGTGAAAAATATAATTGGATGGTAGCATAGCGTGATCGATTCTATTGACTAAAGACTTGTGCTTGTTGATTGTGACCAAAAATTGATCATTATACTACCTGAATTTGCCTTAATTAGAGTTTTTGACACTCTTTTAGATCTTTAATGTTATGTAAAGTACCTAAAATGATAAATCATTATATAATTACACACAAACCAAATTGGGTGGGGGTCATGTTGTAATCAATCCCCTTTGAGTGTCTAAACACTATACTACATTACCAATACTCTGAAGAGGTCTCAAACTTGAATGTAGTTCTCTAACTTATGTGTATGTGTGAAATTATGAATGCAAGTCTATATGGTTTTTATTTTATTTTATCCTTGGAATAAACATGAAAATAATAATTCAACCTTGAATCTAGCTTCAAGAAATCTATAGATTGAACATGAAAAACTTTGAATAGCTTTTGAGAGTGACGAGAACTATCCTTAATGCCTTAGAGAAGCCTTGTATTTATAGATGTTTTGATTTTGATTTTAGGAAAATTTGGGGCATAAAACTTGACCCAAAATAAGACCTGATGAAAAAAAATAACTATATGAAACACGACTTGAAATAAGCTCCAAAAAATATGCATATATGAGTCTGTGCTTCACAAATAGGGCCATAGGCCATTCCTATCCAAAAATAGTGAGCTTGTCCAAAAGGACAAGACCAAAATTAAGCATATCCATGATAATAAGGAAATATGAATAACCAATAGACAAACTCCTAGACCAAAATATATAAAAACTCAAGTAAAATGTGATAATAAATACCTTATTTGATGTCAATAGGTTATGTGTACACAATTACAATAGATGACATACAAGATGGGATTGTGCCAAATTTAGGATTCAACATTTATCTCCCCATTATTTTAGTAATGAAATTAATATAGTAAAGGAAATAATAAAAACTTGACTATGTATGAATAACCAAAACTTGACTATGTATGACACGCATTATCTTTTGACTTGATATTTTAATTGTGTCAGATACATCATGATAGAATCCACAATAAAACATGTAGTAGTTAATGTTCATATATAAAATAAGAAAGATTGAATTTGAAATTACAAAGGTAAATAATAAGGAAAGAGTAAACATGAATGTGTGATACATTATGCTTCTTGTGGATAATGATCATGATGTGTCAAGTAGAGAGAGGATGCTTTTGATCTTGTTTATTTCTTGGCCAGTGAAATGAATGATCCTTGAAGCAATAAAGGGAGAGTAATATGTCATTGGGTGTCACTATCCCATGTCTATATTGACTCAAGTAATCAAGCAAGATTTGATCCCATATCTTGAGATAAGGGAATAGATAAAGTGTGCCCCCTTGATGAATAACTTTGGAGATGGTACTTGCTTATGTTGAATTTTTTGATGAATTGAGAGTGATCAAGTCTCAAATTTTGAATTTAACCAATCAAGACCAATATTTGGAAAGTTGTATTATTATAAATCTTATGAAAGTGAAGTAGTACCCAAAGTACCAATACAAAAAGGATGGAACCATGATGGGTTCACTAGAAGTGATGCCAACATTGTTGAATGTCACTTGACTCAAATGTACATCCCTAGAAATAGAAGATGGAACCAAATAATTGGTTCACTAGAACTAAAGCCAAGGCCATTGAGCATCACTAAACCTCAATGTACATTATGTGAAATATATCAAATCACACTGATACATATGGATCTATATTCTATTTTCATGATCAAAAGAGAATGAAGAGTATTCATTACCCGATCATAACTGCATTGCTCATAGATTTGAATTGAAATGAATATTTTTCCTTTGAACTTTGAACTTTGAACTTTGACTTTTAAAATTGTGTATCAACAAGAATCATGCCTTTTTAATTTTTAATTTTTATAAAATGATATAGAATCATATGCATGTATACACTTACTTATAACTATATTTGTAATTTTTAACTTTGATATTTGAACCATTTTACGTAATCCCATGCATATGCATTCACATGTGTATAAATTTCTAATTTTGTATTTGAAAAGTGAGCACATATGTATTCCATAGTCCACATAAAGTTGTATCAATGTGCTAATATCTATCATGTATTTTCTCTTTGAATTACTTTAAATCTTTGAAAAACATGTACTATGTTGTCGAATCTAATTTTATAATATTTAAGTCTTTTTATTTTATATTTGATTTGATTTTGAGTGCACATATATGTCACGTGCCTCCAATATTAATATGTATTCTATTAAACATGTCACAAACCTATAGTTTGAAGCATATTGAATCCTACATAATGCGTTGAGATGTGTTTTGTGATAAGACTAATGTATGGCCCCATTTTGATGCAAGGCATGACAGAATCAAGTGTGTTAGATTGAAAGAGTAAAGTATGTGTTTTGAAATACTTTTTAATGAGTTAACATTTGTTTGATTAAATATCAATTGAAATTTTGACTATTTTGATATATATACATTCTAAACATTATACTACGATGATTTGTTATATTTGAAAAGTTTGATGAAGGTAGAAGAATATGTAGGAGATTTTGCATATAAGTAAGCATGAAATTTGTCATTTTTTAAAAGGTTTATTGACACAATGGAAATCATACCATGTGGAATATCAAATTTTGTATATTCCATTGTCACTTACTGGGAGTGATTTTGATATGTATCTCTCTCGATATCATGTGTACTAATTTTTAGAAGAATAAGTTATTAACGCTTTGAATTTTTGAAAAAAATAACTCCTATAAATATGTTGGTTTAAAAATAAATTTTAATTAATTTGCATATTGATATTTTATGATTTTCAAGCTTTGAGAGAGATAAGGTGCCATAGAGGAGAGAATTAGTATAGAAACAGTTAGTGGGCAAGCTTGGAGTTCGAGGATGCACCACCCCTAGTAAGTTGAAAAAATAAAATTTGAACTTAAGTACAATTTAAAATTTCAATCATTTTTATTTATTTTAAGTGATTTTTCAAGGTTTTATGGTCATGTTCACTCAACACCAATCTTGTCCATACCTTTTTGTAGTTGTCCCAGTAGAGCACAGATTTGATTGTAGACCTGTCTGGTGTTTACACTAAAATTAACTATGAATTATAATTAAATCTAGATAGAAATATAAACTATTAAAATATGATCTAAGATTATATATAAGATATAATATAGTAAAATATAGAGATCCAAAAAATTTACAAAATTTGTAAATTTATTAAAATAGGAACTAGGGTTAGGGTTAGATAATTATCCTTGAAAATGATTTATTTTAAACTGCATTATTTTGTGTTGTGCCTATATAAAAATACTTGAAAACATAGATGTATTATAAAATAATGAATGGTTGTCTATTAGGACAAGTTTTTAGGAGGTGGACATGAGTGTAGTGCATTGTTATTTATCTATTGTGACTTTATCCTATTAGACTATGCATTAGATCTAAAATCCTAGGTTTGTTCACCTACATCTGTATGTGACATCTCTTTATGTAGAACCTAAATTAATGTGTGGAATTCCTATAAGATTAGAAACCTAATCCTACATAAGAACATAAAAAGATATCAAATACAAAAATGGGGAAAAATGGGGAAAGTGGGAATAGTCAAACTATCCTTAGAAAACCCCTTGTTGACTGAGTGTTGATTTCATAGTCAAAAGGGCCTCATGCTAATGTAGTTCTCCCTTTAAGGAAGATAATATCAATGAAACTCTAAAATTTGAATAGAACATATGACAAGAGATGTACTTATCCTACAAAAAGCAATGTTAGACTTGGCCAAAGACTATAAAATTACACCATAATTATAATAGGGATATTTACTCAAAAATAAAATGCTTTTGAAATAAAAAAGAGAGGTGACTTGTAAGAGAGTGTTAGGTCATTTCAAGTGTGATATTTGATGTGATTTTATAGAGAAATATTTTGAATGTTTCTGATAATTGACCTATTGATGTGTGAGAGAACTATTAGGAAGCATTTCATTTTGAAAAGATAGTTGTTAGAAATGGGGGACAAGTCCACTCTGCTAGATAGGTGTGTAATGCACCCCTATCTACCTAGTGCAGACTTATCCTTAAAATATAAAGGCTATAAGAGCGATAGTATGTTATCTCTTGAATAGGATGAATATTAATGAAATAGGGAAGTTTAGAAGATGTTCTTAGTAATTTCAAGACTTTGAAGGATTTATTAGAGATTATAGGTTATTGGAATGGAGAATTGGCCAAGGAAGGTAAAAATATCAAGGAAAAACATTATCAAACATTTATTAATTAAATTTTAATGTCTAAATTCCCCCTATTATAGTGATGCATAAAATTACTAGAGTAAATAAAATGCAAACCTACGTGTGTATACACACTTTGTCTTTGTCATGGATATGTGCATGCCCCCTTATTGAGGCATATGGAGAAGTGTTGAACATGTGGAGAATTGAGAGTGATAAAGTCTTAATTTAAAGAATTAGTGATGATACTTGAGTTAGAAATATTGTGTGTTTCATCTTTCATATAGTAATCTATAATGCTTGAATAGATGGGAACCAACAAAGTGGTTTGCTAAATTACAACCAAAAAACTAAGCATCAATGAGATCTCATGTGGATCACTTGTTAAACTAAAATGAAGAGGTGGGATCCAATATAGGGATCACTAAATTGAATCCAAGATGTGAAGCATCACCTAATATCTAACTTGGTCCACTTACAAAAGATGAACCACACTGCTACAGATGGATCTAGATTCAAACTATAACTTCTTGAAATTCTGACAAAGAGAAATCTAGATTTTACAAAGTAGTAGATTAGTCATGAATGCATATCATTCCCCATATATTTTATAGATTTCCAATTTGATATTTTTAAATTTCTTTGATATTTTGTAGCCATCTTTCTACAAGTTTGTCTGTGATTAAGTAGTTGTAAGAGTGGAGTGCATAAGCAAGCCAAATGACCCCACAATTTGAAAATTCTAATTTTTACATATTGTAAACTATAAAATTTCAAATGCATTACTTTTAAAATATTGGAGATAAGACCATTAATGCCCCATTTTGAGATGAGGGAATTTTTTTTTAAATCACTTTTCTCCAAAGAAAAGGTGAGAGCATTTGTGAAAGATATTATCATGTAATAATATTTTTCATACTTGAATTGTATTGTGATATTATAGATGCAACATTAGAGAATATAAAGATCTTGTATATTACATTGCATTGTGTAATTTTAATATAACATTGAAGTAGTGTATGAAGCATATAAATAACTTGTAAGTTTTGAATATGTGTTGTAAGCGTAGTGTTTTTTTAAAAATGAAGCATTGAAGCATATAAGTAGTATGTGCATGATATGTATCATGGAAGCATGGATATGTGTAATAAATACATAGTAGTGCATGATAAAAATTATGGAACCAAGTAGACAATAATGAACATGTAAGTAAATTCACATAATGTCACATAATAAGGCCCAAATGCCACATAAAAGTGACACCTAAAATGTTGGATAGAGTTAAAAAGTTTGCATAAATGTCACAGTTAAATGTAAATGTAACATAAACATGTAAATGTAACATAAACATATAAGGCCAAAGGCCCCACACACATGGAATGATGATGTCATAAAAGAAATATTATGTATGTTGAATATACACAAGGCCAAGTAAAAGGGACATGTAAATGTAACACAAACATATAAGGGCAAAGGCCACACACACATGGAATGATGATGTCATACAAAAAATATTATGTATATTGAACATACACAAGGCCAATGACCACATTCAATGAAAAAACAAGTTGAGTTAGGCTATGTAATGAAGTAAGCATATAGAGAAAATGCCTTTAGCATATTTAGATCATATGTATTTATGTTCATGTTATCAAGTAGCATTCATCATGACACATGTAAAGTATGAATGAAGAATAAGACATTTATTTTCATTATATCTTAATAGGTAAAATAGTTTGTAGATAAATATAACTTGTAGAAGTGTTTGTATAGAATGATGATATGTATGCAACTGAGTAACTTTATTGAGTAAAAGGTTGGACCCACATCAAAACCATGAAAAAATATGTCTTATCTTTAAATTTGACTAACATATGAATATGAATTCTATTCTATGATAAAAAAAATTATAAGATGTCCCTATGACTGTCGTGCATTTGGAAATAAAGATTTAAAATCCATAGGGATAGGTTCATAGTAGAAGGATAGATGTGACATGTGTTTCTATCTATCAGGTGTTATTTTGTCTAGATTGACTATATACACAAATTTACAACCAAGACAACTTCATCTGTGTATGATTATTTCTTGGTTCTATAAAAATATGTCATGTTTCACACTTAGATACCTTGTAAGAAGCATTGTGTATTAAAAATGTAATGAAATATCCTATGTATTAAACAAAAATATAGATGACACATGCAAATATGTAATACAATAATATGTGAATATGATTATAGGTATTGATTTTATGTTTTTACATATTTTTTTACTTTTTAAAATATAATAATGTTTTTGTATTTTTTCCATATTTGAAAAGTAAAATATGCATAGTAAAAATATTTTAAAAACAAGGCAAAAACAAGATTTTGGAAATGGAAGGAGGGAGAGATTCAAACAACCCACAAAAACATGTTAAGGCAAAGCATGGAAAGAAGGAAGGCAAATGAAATGACCCTAATATAAATTTATATGTAATGTAGCAAAGATGGAAAACATGGCCATATGAACTCATGTAAAAGTATATAGATGTGGTCATGAAAGTCATAGATGTGCAATAATGAGAAGATGAGCTACCATGAAGGATTTGCATTCAAAGCTTAGTATGATAATTATTTTGGTTTGTTTGAATTGGGGTGAAGAAAATAAGTAAACAAATGACCCCAAAATGAAAGATAGAGCTAAGGGATAGGAAAAAATTGGATTAGGTGTATGAGAATAAATAATAAAAGTAAATATAAAATAAGTTATGTATAATTAGGTAATAAGAAAGTATACTAACTAATTGTTTGGTTAGAGGAAAGACCCCATAGAGTGCTTGCATAAAGAGTGTATTCACTTGATTTATTTTATGATAAACCACTTTTTTGAATAGGTTTATGTTGTCTACATATTTATGATTCATTAAATGGTATCATGTGTGCCATATTTGAATTAGATCCTCCTAATGAGATATGTTTCTTAGTGTGATATTTGATTATAATTGTGTTCTCCTTATAAATTTTAATCATTGTACTATCTTGCTGAAATCTGAGTGAATCATAATTAACACTAAGTTTAGCTCCCATTGATTTTTGCCATGATATCTTGAGTGTTGTATTATATTGTTGTAAATTATGATCAATATGAAATAATTCATAACATGATTTGGTAATGTAATATATCTAGTGCATTGTGTAGTACCTATAGCTTGATGGAGATGTTGTGTGCCATACACAAGATATTTGAGAAGAGAAATAATACATATTTTAGCCTCTTGAAGGTACAAGATATTTGAGAAGAGAAATAATACATATGTTAGCCTCTTGAAGGTGTGTAACTGTAACATTAGTACATTGTTTTAACCATCCATAAAAGGTTTTATAATGAGAAGCTATATAAAATAAGAAAGCTTCTTTGGGATATCTTTTATGACCATGGTTGTAAAAGGATTATTTGATTCTTGTTTTGAAGTTAATTTATTTATAAATCATTCATTGAATACACCACAATCTTGCTTTGATGATTGTATTTTTGAGTTTTTCCTTTTTTGATCTTGCACATGTTCCTTATAAGATATAATATTTATGTGATTATAAGTGTTTGAATCAGAGTATGAAATGCCATGTGATATGGTATTACAAGTATTTTATATGACCTATTGTTCAAAAATTATTGATTTACCTTTATTTTGTAGAGGAGATATAAACCTACATACACCTTCTCTAATGGATGTAAATAAATAATGAGATAGTTTTCATCTTCATCAATGGGATTGAATTTTAGTTTACACATTTAATCATCTATTAGTTCCTATGTATTTTCATCATCACTACTATAATAATATTATGTTTTGCAATAATAATCCTCTGTATTGACCAATAGTGGTAAATTTTTAGTGGATTATGTGGAATCTATAAGAGGTAATCCATGATTGTGTTCATTCATGATAGGATCTTAAATCTATGTAGATATGTGTTCCTTTTGTAAGATTTATTGGATAGGTTCCTCTATGTGTTAAGGACTTGGAGAAGTCTATTCAAGATCAACCAATTTACTTGATTCACTCACCTCATAAGTATGTATTTGTATGATTGAAATTATTTATTTAGGTGCTATGAAATAAACCTGATTGGATTGTATGATTTTTCAATATCGAAACTATGTATCTGTTGGAATTATATACTCATTTAAATCATATAAAAACTTGATGTACCTATGAAATTTAGAAGGTATATCCCCCATAGCATGAATCCAAGGTCATCTCAATAATATATTATACTATAATTGATCATCAATGGATTTAAAGACAATAGAGAACATTTTAGGACCTACTAATATATCCAATGTGATAATTTCCATTACTAATATTGGATTATTATAAAATATATGTATAGGTTGCTCAATTTTTTAAAGATTACTCTTATTGAAGCCTAAAATTTGTATGAAGTTATAATTGAAAATATTTACTTGAGAACCGATGTCAAATAAAATTCTCTTAATCAATTATCCATGAATTTGAACCTAGATAAATATTGGAAGATTTTGCTCAATAATGTGTTGTAGAGGTAAATATTATTTATCAAAAGAAATAATACTATCAATATCTTTGAATCTGCTCATATTAGAAGCAAATGAAGCTAGTTGTATGTCTACAAGAATATTAGTATCTTTCAACATTGAATATAGGACACATTTATACGATGGTACCTATTTAATAATTCTATAATAGAAATCCTAGCTGATATATTATGTAATTGATAAATAAGATCATACCCTTTGGTTCAGAAATCTTGTCTTGAATTTTATGTGGGAGGTGGAGGAGGAATATTGATAATAGATGTTGTTAGCTAATTTTTGGCCTAAATAACAAACATGCCTAAATGCAACGTAGTTTCCTAAAGATCAAGTATGGAGAAAGGTTTGAACATATTTTGGGTTCAATGAGTGATCGAAGGATTACATATAGTGTGTTAATCTCTTAAAACATTTTAAGTTCACTTAAAGTGTATCTTACCATTTTTTAAGGAGTAGGTATATAGAGCAAGGGTCAAACAGGGTTTCATGGTGTTCAAACCTCTATAGTTTCAAGTACATATTTAGAGGAGCCTTTAGGACGTGGAAAATATAAGTACACAACCATTTTTGGGCCAAGTGTTTACTTGGGAGTTACTTTAGGAATTTATTTTGGCCAAAGTGCTAAAATTTCTCTCGGGTATTTTATTTTAGGTTTTCCTTTCCTAAAGTTCAATTATTTTTGACGTTTTTATTTGGCTAAGTGTTATTTCTTTCGAAAAGTTTATTTTAGGTCTTTTGGGCTAAGTGTCAGGAATTATGTCAGACATTTTGTCCAAAACAAAAACCTAAAGGATCATTCTCTCAGAAAGTGTCCTAAATAATTTTCCCAAAGGGTCATTTCTTTTGGGAAAAGGGTCTAAAGCAAACTTATGAAGGGTCACTTTTTAGATAAGCTAAAATCCCAAATGAAAATAAAGTGGCTGAAACACTTTTTTCAAAGGGTCTTTTCTTGAGAAAGTGAATCAAATAGAATTTTTGAAGGACACTTTCAAAAGTCCTAAAAGGTCATTTTTCAAGAAAATGGTCTTATACACTTTTATTGAAGGGTCTTTTCTCAATAAAATGAACCAAATAAAAACATCAAAGGGCACTTTAAAAGTTTTGAAGGGTCATTTCATTTTTCCCAAAGGATTAGTTTTTTATGAAAATGGATCTGACAATTCTTCCAAAGGATCTCTTTTCAAGCAAAGTTCCCTATATAGTTTTACCAAAGGGTCTTCTTTTGGGAAGGTGGTTAAATATAGAAATCCCAAAGGCAAAAGGCCAAGTATAATTCTTTTAGTAAAATTATTTGGGATAATTTTCCCAAAGACATGAATTCTATCAAACATTTTGTTTGTAAGAAATGGTCCAAGGCAAAGATAAGGTAGACTTAATTCTTTCAGGTAATTGTCCTGCAAATTTCCCCAGACATTTTATTTGATGCAAAAGAGCCATAAACAATCCCTTCAAAGAAAGTGGTTGAGACACAAAGTCCACAACAAATGTCCAGTAAAAGGTTTGAAAGAAATAGATCAAGGAATTTGTGATCCAAAAAAGAGATGACAAGTGTGAAAGTGTTAAATTCAAGCATAGGAAATGACCATTGGTTTTTAAATATGCAGTCATGGTTGCATAGATGTCAAATACATTTTCACAAACATCAAAATTCAAGCCACGATAAATATCCATTTGTATTCAAATAGGTCCAAGATCAATGGTATGTATTTAATTGTGAGAAGTATCTAACAACACATGTAAAGTCAAGAAGTCAAATACATTCATGCAAATGTCAAATACAGGTGCATGGATGTCAAAGTAAAGACTCATAAAGTAGCTATTGTAATTCAAAATATTTAGATAAATGATCAGTGTTTGATTGCACATAAAATCTAATGATGAGTGGTGACTAATAGATTATGGGCCCAAGTAGATCAATAACATGCATTCAATCATGGAAAGGAGATCAATGGAGTGAGATGAGTCAAAATGGGTTAGTAAATATAGAGGCTAAATGCATAAGTGACAAGTGTCAACAATATGTTAGATTGGTAAGTAATCAATGATCAACGGTCATACAAATTAGCATAATTCAATGGTGCAAAAGAAGTCAAAATGTTAATGATATAAGTCATTTTTTGACAACCAATGAGCAGAGGGTAAGCCCAAGACATTTTTATGGTAGTTAACAAGCCAATTTTCAACCAAGACAAGTAAACACAAAGTAGCTAGGTTCAAACATAGACTGGGATCAAACTGAGGTAGATATTTTAGAGATCAAGAGTCACCATTAGTACTCCATGGATACAGAATAGCTATTTTAGACCTATTACAAATCAAAGTTGATGACTAAGTGTCAAAATAAGATCAGACATCTATCAATTTTCATTTCATCAACATGATAGCTATAGGAAAACTAATAAATATGATTGGTTTTTGATTTATAATGAAACTTGTGATCAAATATTTATTTGGGCTAGATATGTAATTAATGGAAAAATTCTTGTCCTTTGGCATGGTTATTTCCTAGATAGGCAAATATTTACAGTCGCCTAAGATATACCAACCATGGCTTTGATAGTTTCAAGGCATGAATATTTTATTTTCATAAGCAGATCAAGAATAAAATGGCATAGGGTCCCAAGAATATGCGCTATTTAGATAAAGATCATAGAGAATTCAATTATTTTATGAGGACCTTCTTTCTTGATAAGATCATGAGTCAGCATCCTTGAGAATTCTAATCCATAAACAGTGGTTCGACCTCTTTTAATGCATAACTCTCTCTCTCTCTCTCTCTCTCTCTCTCTCTCTCTCTCTCTCTCTCTCTCTCTCTCTCTCTCTCTCTCTCTCTCTCTCTCTCTCTCTCTCTCTCTCTCTCTCTCTCTCTCTCTCTCTCTCTCTCTCTCTCTCTCTCTCTCTCTCTCTCTCCATTTTACATAAATACAATATTTCATACCTTGAAATGGATCCCTCTTTTTGGTATGACTAGAATCTACCAAAATTGTACTATAATGCCTATTTGATGCAATAAAAGATTGATTTTATCCTTTTTTGTAGCTGATTTGAAGTGTGCTTCATGAATTCATTATTATGGTCAAGTGAATATATGTTTTCCTTGCCTTTGTATGGGTTTTATCACCTTCATGAACTATTTTGGTAATCTTCACATGTAATTTAAAGTGCATATATAGTCTATTGATCAGGGTTTGGAAGTGGATAACTACCCTCCCATGCTATATATATAGTTGGTTCATGCCGTTTTATGAAAGAATTATGTGAGTGATTTTTTTCAATTCTTGAATTCATCTTATAGTGTTTCTTGTACAAGCATGAGTGTTTAAATTATTGGTACATCACCATATTTTCATATGCTTTTTAGAAGTTATTTTAAATCTCTCTCCCTTTTCCAAGAAAGTACTAGTTTAGGTTTAGTTTAGGTGCTAGATCTAGAAGGAATCCAACCTTCTCTAGAGGTTTGACCCTATGACAGGTGACCCAAAGCCTAGGGTCATTCACATGTTAGTCTATATTTGAGTAGAGGACCTGAACAATCCTTTTCTTAGCTAGGGTACAATCTAGAACGTCAATAATTTTGGCATGCCTAGTGGGAAAACATTTCCCTTGGCATATCTAAAGTTTGGAGCTAAGAAGAAGAATTTACAATAGGAGCAGACTTACACCATCATCAAAAGTTGAATATTCCTCAAATTGTAGAGTTTTAAATAATATTCTCATGCCAAAGGTTACTACAAGATCAGAAAGTAAAGGTATTCCATTTGAATTCATAGAAATGTTTTCTACTTCTTATAAAAGAGCTAGATTCAATAGTATAAGACCTTATACTCCAAATCGATATACATCGTTTGGTTATCCTATTATCTTATTCCAAGCTATAACCCCCATTACCCAAATGGTTATACCAAGAAATCAAATGTTTTCTCCTTTCAATAGGGGTAGTCCCCTCAATTTGGATCATCTTGATGATATTCCCATGTCTACCCTTAAGATCATTCCTTTATTCTATGGATAATGGGATAAAAAAACCACTATTGAGCATATCCAAGATGTTGCTTGCTTTTGTTCTATTCACAATGTTACTCAAGATAATGTGGTTGTTAGACTATTTATTGCTTATTTTAAGGGAAAAACATTGCAGTGGTATAGAAATATTCCTTTGATTTCCATTTATACCTTGGATGAGTTAGGTGTAGCCTTAGTCAAGCAATTTGAAGACAAATCTGATCACTTATCCTTGGTTGAATAGTTGACTACCATTTAGAGAGATCTCCATGAGTTTATGTTTGACTTTAATCTCAAATTCCAAAAGATATAGACTATGATTCCTAAAATTATTAGAGCATCCCCATAATATGCATTATTATACTATCTACGAGCCCTAAATTTTTATATTAGTGTCATGATGTAGTCCATGGTCAGTAATACTTTACCATATGCCTATGACATTATAATTAAAGTAGAGAACAATGATACAATCTAGTAAGCTTTCTCCAAGGCCCCTAGTGCCTATATTACCAAAATTTCAATCTACCCCACTCCCTCAAGTTCTTCAAATCCCATCTTTAGATCCTATTCCATCTCTAAAAGCTCAAGTTGTAGCCTCTTCTAATCAAGATAATCAGGCTACTCAGTCACCTTTAGATGGAGATTTGATAATTCTGTTATAATCTTTTGGGAATGAAATAATTAAACTCTAGAGACAAAAATACCAAGTTAGGCCTTATAAATAGTATAATTAGACCTCCTACCAATAATAGAATTAAAGGACTCCCTATCAACCTTTTAGCGAAAATACACCTCCTTATCAATCACAAGGAACCTTAGTTCCATCCAAACCATATACATCCCTTGATCCCAATGCATCTTCAAGTTCAAAATCTATTATTCCAACACCTCTTCAAAACACCTTGATGTAAGATTCAGGTTAGTATCCATTTGATCCCAATGACACTCAAAATCAAGCCTTGGTATCCCATAACATTACTATGCCAAAAATGTCAAGAGAAGGGATTTATTTTCAAGGAGGTCAATATAAAGAGATAAATATATCACCTCAAGGAGAGTCTCAAAAAGATCAATGGAAACTTTATGTCATTAATTTAAACTAGAATATGGATGATCAAGTTACATTCAATCAAATTGGTGAAACTAACATAGGTGATCAAGTTGTAACTCTGACTAGAGTTAAAAGAAGAGCTATTGAAGAACCTTAAAATGTGAGTAGTGCCTTTACTACTCCTAATGTTGTTTATAAGAGTAAAAATTATAAACCTATTTCCCATACCCTATATAAAAATCATAAATCAAAATCTAAAGATCCCTCAAATACCTCTATCCCATGAACATCTAGTGATTCAATAAATATAGCAAAAGGTTAGTGTAGCCTCGTTCAGCATAATAAATAAAATGAATAAATCTAATGTTAGTATTATAATTTGGGATTACCTTTCTATTATAGGATATAAATATATTCTCATTCAGGAGCTTTCAACTCTAAAAGTGTATCTAGAACTAGTTGAGAAATAAGGTATTGTTCTAACAAATTTAGACCATCCATCCAAGCAACAAGTACAATAGTTACACAAGATGGTAAAGGTGGAAAAAAATAAGGTAAAATGAAGTAAAAATACTCCCTTATACATCTCCTATATATTTTTTTATTATTTAGTTCATAACTATATGGTAGACAATGGAGCCAGTAACACTGTCATGCCTAAGCAAATTACAAATAAGCTTGGTCTTACTTATGAACTAAACACTAAGGGAGTATTGCAATTACATGGGTCAAAAAAAAAGATATTAGGCATAATCAAAGATCAATTTGATATTACATGCTTATCCCAATGTTACCATTGAATAAGATGTAGTTGTAGTGGACTTGCTTCCATATTTTGCTATATGCCTCTCGAGGGACTTTACCTCAAAGATTAGAGGATACTTATCAGTTGATTGGATATATTTGATGTTCAAGACCAGTTATGGTACTAGAGTAACAATATATTTTGAACCTATTGTACATTTCCATTTGGATCTATATATGCCAAGTATTGTGAATTCTAACTGTATCATCTCAGATGAGGTGCTAGAAACTAGTAAAGAAGAAGATAAGTCACCCCTAGATGGAGTTCCAGATCTATTCTTAGATGAATGGGACTCTAATTTTCATGAAAATGATCCTTATAAATTAATTTAAGAATAATTATTTGGTGTTTATTACCTCCATGAGAAAGATACACCAATTCCATCCTTGATGAAGGAAGATGAGTCTAGTGATGGTCTGTGGCAACTATATTTTGATGGATCTAGGAACAAACATGGCACTGGAGATGGAATGATGTTGATTTATCTATCCAATCAATGGTATTTCTCTTCTCTCAAGTTTCAATTTAGTTGCTTAAATAACATTGTTGAATATGAGGCACTTGTTCATGGCTTGCAATGGGCTAATAAGATGAAGGTAAATTATTTACAAGTTTTTATAGATAGAAAACTAGTAGTTCACCAAGTTAGAGGTATAAATATTTTCAAAAATCCATTGCTTCAATATTATATGCATAGATTATGGGACTTTCTTGAATATTTTTAGGCATTTAACACTAAGGCAATTCTAAGAACTGAGAATAAATATGTAGATAGGCTTGCTACCATTGGGTCACAATTTAGTATCCCAGATGATATAAAGAATGAAAAAAATTAGTCACATATCAAGGTGGTCGTAAGGCCTTCTATCCCATATAACCATGATAATTGGAAAGCATTTGAAGATGATAGTTAGATTATCAGTTTCTTACAAGAGGAAGTATAATTCTCCTCAAAGAACCAAGATAAACACTTACAGAAGTGTAGTGACCATATTGTGCAATTGAAGACAAATAAATTACCTAAATGATTGGTCACCCTTGAAAACATATTTTGCAAAGATAATGAATTGAGAAAAGAATTTTTTTCTTTATCAATTAAGGAAGAACACTATACAAGTGTGGAGATTACAACAAGAGTTTAAATATGGGTAAAGTTTGTACATCTTTAGAGAAGGAGACTTTTATTGAATTATGTTCAAGTTTTGTAGATGTCTTTGCATGGTAGCATAGTGATTTCAAAGGATTTGATCTAAGTTTAAATCAACACACCATTGAGTTAGAATATGAGACTAGGCCAGTCAGATAAAGACAAAGGCCTATTAACCCAAAGATTGAACCGTTGATGAAAGCTAAGCTATATAAGTTCATTGAGTCAGCTATAATATTTCTAACTAAGCACTCAACTTGGGTGGCAAACCTTGTTCCATTATGGAAAAAGAATGGTGAAATAAGACTATGTGTTGACTTCCATGACTTGAACAAGGATTCTCTTAAATACAACCATCCATTGTTTTCCATGGAATAAATTTTATAGATGGTTAAAAGTTTAGAGAGGGTTTCCATGTGGGATGGCTATAGTGGATATAATTAGATTTTGGTCAAGGAAGAAGACCAATTCAAAACATCTTTCACCACAAAGTAGGGGACATTTGCATATAGAAAGATGCCATTTGGTTTATCCAATGTTGGATCCAATTTTTAGAAAGCCATGGATATGGAATTCTAGGGTCTCCTTAACAAGTTCATACTTTTTTATTTGGATGAAATAACAATTTTTTCTGATAGTGCAACTGAGCACATGATTCATCTCAGGCAAGCATTTGAAAAATATAGACAATTTGGGATATCTTTAAATCCCAAAAAGTGTGTCTTTTCAATTCATGAAGGTAAGATTCTTGGACATGTAATTTCAAATCATGGTATGGGTATATATCCTGATAAGATAGATTCAATTCTTGTACTTTCCTTGCCTAAACACAAGAAAGCCTTGTAAAGCTTATTAGGAAAGATTAATTTTATATTAAGGTAAATTTTATATTTCACCACTCTAGTTAAACCACTTACAACTATGCTAAAGAAGAGTCAAAGTTTCAGTTGATCCAAAGAAGGGGTAAAAATATTTGAAGAGATCAAGAAAGCAATAGCTAGTGTTCCTACACTTCTAAACCCTGATTTCACAAAGAATTTTATCCTATACACCTATTCTAACATTGACACAATTTTAGGTATTATCATGCAATAGAATAAAGATACCTTAGAGCAGCCAATACCCTTCTTTAGTCAAGGCTTAGAAGAATATGAAACAAGGTACTCTTTTGTGGAAAATCATGTGCTTTTAGTCATAAAGTCTCTTAAAACATTTAGGTACCTACTGTCTAATAATAAGATACATATGATGGTTACCCACCCAAGTATCAAAGAGTTTCTCTTGAATAAGGACATAAATGAGAAAAGAGATAATTGGATAACCAGAGTAATGGAATATGATGTGGAGATCAAGGTCACAAAGTTGGTAAGAGGTAAAGGACTATGTGAACACCTATCCCAAGACTTGAAAGAGTTTAATGAAGTGGTTATGGTGTCAAATGATGAAGAAATTACAACTAATCACACCTTACCCTCCAGCTGGTTTTAAGACATGGTAAGATACCTATAGGATGGTGTTTATCCCTCTCACTTAATTCCTTCAAGAAGAAGATATTTTAGATTATAGTCAATTCCTTTTCTCCTTGTTGATGGTGTTTTGTTTAAGAAGGATATCAATGTAATGATACTAAGATGTATAGAGACACATTATACACAAAGGTTACCTTAGTAGTTCCATGATGGACATGGTGGAGGGAATTATTCATCAAGGACTATAGCCCAAAAAATCATGAGAGGTGGGTATTATTGGCCAAGTTTATTTGGTGATTATCATGCATGGGTTAGAAAACACATATAATGTGCTATGTTTGTTGGAAAGGTTAAGCTTGTAACCTTACCTCTCCAACCAATTGTAGTATACCAAACCTTTATCCAATAGGTATTGGATTTTATTGGTCTCATTAATCCCCCTTTGAGCTTAGGTCATATATAGATATTGAGTGCCACATATTATTTTACCATATGGATAGAACTAATGGAATTGAAGGAAACAAATTAGTCCAATGTATTTGATTTTTTTGAAGGATTACTTACTAGGTTTGGAGTCCCTTCAACCATTATTTCAAACAATGCTATGGCCTTTGTGGGGTCTAGAATCAACCAATGGGTAGTTCAACATAGTGTCTTTCTTAGCACTTCTTCGAATTATTATCCACAAGGTAAAGGCCTTGCTGAGTCCATAAATAATAATTTGTTAAATATCATTAGGAGGATAATTGAAGACAATCATAGGTCATGGCACCTCAAGCTAAATTTAGCTTTGTAGGATAATATAATCACTTATAAGAGGTTAATAGCCAACTATCCATACAAGTTTCTATATGGTAAGTAAGTAGGAATGCCTATTTATCTTTAATTTATTGCTTTAGCATTGATACACCAAATTGAGTTATGATAGAATGGACCTATGGAGGTTAGATATACTGAGCTTATGGAGTTAGAAGAGACAAGACATTGGTCCATCCTAGCCATGAAAACCATAAAGCACAAGTGAAGAAAACCTTTGATAAAGGAACTTATTCATGTAGTTTCAAAGAAGGAGATTTAGTCCTCAAGTGGGATGAGGATAGAGCTAAGAACAAAAGGCACACAAAGTTTGACTCTCTTTGGAGTGGTCCATATACTATCTCCAGTTGCAAATCCCATAACACTTTACAGCTTGAAATAATGGATGGAAAGGAGCTTCCTATCCTATTCAATGGGATACATCTGAAATATTGATTTTAAGGAGGTCACATCTCTTGTACATAGTTAGCTTGTTTTTTTCCTTCAAGTGTTATTCTAACACACTAGTTTATTTCTATTTTGTCTTGAATAAGTGCTTTGTTTGTAGATTTTCTTTATTAGGTTAGATTTCCCTATTTTTCTTTTGTTTTATTCCCTATCTTAGTGGAATTCATTTGTCTTTTTAGTTAAGAGGTCTCTTGTAGTCATGAAATAAATGTATTATCTGTTATGAGTCCAAGAGTCATGTACATGGTCTAAGTTTAAGCATAGCAAGCATACTACCTTACTAAGTCACCAAAGATGTTAGCCAATTTTTATCCTACATGATAAACTTGCTTGAATATAGTACAGTTTCTTGAAGATCAAGTATGGAGCAAGGTTTGAATAGATTTATGGGTGGAATGAGTGGTCCAAGGATTACATACAGTGTGCTAAGATTTTGAATCACTTTAAATTCACTTAAAGTGTATCTTGCCATTTTATAAGGAGAAGGTATACAGATTAAAGAGCAAGAGGTCAAACAGGCTGTCATGGTGTTAAAACCTCTATAATTTCATGCACATGTTTAGAAGAGCCTCTAGGCCTTGGAAAATCTAAGTAAAAAACCCTTTTTGGGCAAAGTCTTTACTTGGGAATTACTTCAAGCTTTTATTTTGGCTAAATTTCTAACATTTCTCTTGAGCATTTTATTTCTATATTTCATTTTCTAAAGTTCAATTCTTTCTAACCTTTTTATTTGTCTAAGTGTTATTTATTTCAAAAAGTTTGTTTTAGATTTTTTGGGCTAAGTATCAAGAATTCTTTTAGACATTTTATCTGAAACAAAAATCCCTAAGGATCATTCTCTCAAAAAGTGTCCCAAACAATTTTCTCAAAGGGTCATTTATTTTGGGAAAAGGGTCCAAAGCAAACTTTTGAAGGGTCAATTTTTAGACAAAGTGTCCTAATTCAAAATCCTAAAGGATATTTTTAAAACAAAGTGGAAAAAACACTTTTCTTAAAGGGTTTTTTCTTGAGAAATTGAACCAAATAAAATTTTTGAAGGGCACTTTCAAAAGTCCTGAAGGGTCATTTTTTAAGGAAATGGTCCTATACACTTTTCCTAAAAGGTCTTTTCTTGGGAAAGTGAATTTTAAAAAAAAAATTGAAGGGAAATTTAAAAGTTTAAAAATGTCATTTCATTTTTCTTGAAGGACCAATTTTTCAAGAAAATGGCTCTAACAATTCTTCCAAACGATCTCTTTTCAAGTAAAGTTCCCTATATAGTTTTCACAAAGGGTCTTTATGCAAGAAGGTGGTCAAATATAGAAATCCCAGGATAATTTTCCTAAAGTCATGAATTGTATCAGACATTTTGTCCATAATAAATAGTCTAAGGCAAAGATAAGGTATACTTAATTCTTTTGAGCAATTGTCTCATGACAATTTCCCCAGACATTTTGTCTAATGCAAAAGAGACACATATAATTCCTTCAAAGAAAGTGGCTGAGACATAAATTCTACAACAAATCTCCAATAAAAGGTCCAAAAGAAATAGCCTAGGGAATTTGTGATCTAGTAAAGAGATGATAGATGCGTAAGTGTCAAATTAGACCACAAGAAATGACTATTGGTTTTCAAATATACAATGATAGTCATGCAGACAACAAATACATTCACACAGACATAAAAATTCAAGCCATATAAAATCATCATTTGTACTCAAATAGGTACAAGTTCCATGATCTACATTTAATCATGAGAAAGATATAATGGAATGTGTAAGGTTAAGAATTCAAATACATTCACATAGATGTCAAATATAGGCATGTGAATGTTAATGTGAAGACTCGTGAAGTACCCATTGTAATTCAAAATATTCATATCAATGATCAACATTTGATCATACAAAATATCTGATGGTGAGAAATGATTGATAGATTAATGTTCCCAAGAAGATCAATGACACACATTCAATCATAGAAAGGAGATCGATGGAGTGAGATGAGTCAAAAGGGTCAATGAATCTAGAGGCTAAATGCTTAAGTGACAAGTGTTAATAACACATTAGACTAGTAAGAAATTAATGATCAATGGTCATCTAGATTAGCAAAATACAATGGTGTAAAAGAATTCAAAATGTTACTAGTCCAAGTTAGTTTTTGACAACCAATGAGTAAAGGGCAAGCCCAAGACATTTTTGATGATAGTTGACAAGCTAATTTTAAATTGAGATAAGAAAATATAAAGTAGCTAGGTTCGAACATGGACTAAGATCAAACTAGGATAGATATTATAGAGATTAAGAGTCACCAATAGGACTTCATGGATACAGAATAGGTATTTTAGACCTATTACAGATCAAAATTAGTGACTGAGTTTCAAAATAAGATTAAACACCTAGAAATTTTCATCTCATTGACATGATAGCTATAGTAAAACCAATAAATATGATTAGCTTTTTTTATCTATAATGAAGCTTGTGCTCAAATATTTCTTTAGGTAGATATGTAATTAATGGCAAACTTCTTGTCCTTTAGCATGGTCATTTCCTAGACATGTAGATATTTATAGCCACCCAAGATAGACCAAGCATGGCTTTTAAAACTCCAAGGGATGAAGATTTTATCTTCATAAGCAAATAAAGAAGAAGATGGTATATATTCCAAAGAAGATGAGTTTGTTAGATAAAGATCATAGAGCATTCAATTATTTTATGAGGACCTTCTTTATTAATAAGATCACAAGTTATCATCCTCAAGAATGTTAATCCATCAAAAGTGGTTGGGCTTATTTCAATGCATATCTCTCTTTCTTTCCCTTTTCTATGAATACAAGCTTCCATGCCTTGAAATGGATCCCTCTTTTTGGTATGACTAGACTCTGTCAAAATTGTACTATAATGCCTATTTGATACAATAAAAGACTAAATTTCTCAATTTTTGTAGTTGATTTGAAGTGTGTTTCATGAATTCATTGTTGTGGTCAAGTGAATATATGTTTTCCTTACCTCTGTATGGGTTTTCTCAAATTAATGAACTATTTTGGTAATCTTCATTGGTCATTCTAAGTGTATATATATTCTATTTATTAGGTTTTGGAAGTGGATAACTACCCTTCCATGCTAGATTAATAGTTGGTTCATGCCTTTTTGTGAAATAATTATGTGAGTGATTTTTTTCTATCTTGAATGCATCCTATAGTGTATTCTGTGTGAATATAAGTGTTCAAATTACTAGAGCATCACCTCCCTTTTTACATGTTTTGTGTAATTAGTGTCCTTTTCTCTCCCTTTTCCAAGTCAGAGTTTAGTTTAGGTCATAGATCCAAAAATTAGGCCTTCTCCAAAGGTTTGACCCTATGGAAAGTGATCTATAGCCTAAGGTTATTCCCATATTGGTATAGATTTGAGTAGAGAAACAGAAAAATCCTTTTCTCAACTAGGATGCAAGCTAGAATGTAAACAAGTGCTTAACATTTATAAGTTAAGGGAGGCCATCCATGTCTAATTTAAAAAGCATGAACTTAAGAGTCTAAGATAATTTATTGAGGAATAAGAGGTATACAAAAAATCTAATAGGGATATGTTGAGGACAAGTAGAAGGAGGTACAAAGGGTTGAACACATGCTATTTGATGTATATTTATGATAAGGATAAACTTATATTAGATATTAAAACAAGTGGTGGATGTAAAGGGTATGATCTGATGAGATAACATATCTTGACTTTGTCCATAAGGGATAGAATATTCCTTATAACCAAGGCCTCTAGTTCCAATATTGGTTGAATTAAACGAGGCATTGTTGGTCATGGCCTCTTATTTTCCATGACCTATCTCAAAATAAGGGGGGGGGGGGTGTGTTAGGATAGAGAAGAGAAGAGGCAATATGAGAAAAATAGGAAGTAAAAAGAGCACAAGAATCCTCAAGGTGTGATTAATTTTCTTGATTATATTAATTTTCTAACCATGATTTCCATGATGAATAACATGCTAAAATGGAATATGAAATGTAACAATAAATTCCATGATCTGATGTAAAATATGAAGGAGAGATTTATTTTTTAAACCCATTTCAATGTAAAAGGAAATAAATAATTAGTCTAGTGTTATATAATGAATCAATATAATTATGACTATGTACACAAGATAAATCAAGCAAAGCTACTATCTAAGAAGACAATGCAAGCAAAAATCAAAGATAAAGGGTGATCTAGGCAAAGGTTTAAATGATTTTTAGGATCTTAGATATAATTTATCATTAATTTATTAGTTTTGGCCATTTTTTTAAGGAACTAACTAAAGATTTAGAACCATGCCTATAGCCCACTAACCTCATTTTCGAGGGTAAGTTGAGAATAAATTCCCTAGGTGATACATTCCTCTCAAGTGCACCATAAATCAGATGAATAAAAAGGCTTCCTAATGGTGTGAACAAGGGGATCCTAATAATTTTATATATATTTTGAGGTACGTCAAAATTCAAGTTCAAGTTTAATGTTGTATTATGATTATGAGTATTATAGTAAAACCCCTCATGCCACGATATTTGTAAACAAAAAACTGCATAACCCTTAATGACAATCATTAAATAGTTTTAAAATTATTAGAACATAATTTATAAAATAATCAAAGATAAATTAAAATAAATTCAAAACATTTTTGAATATGAAAACAATAAAAATCAATTTGAAGGAAAAAAAGATCCTTGGTGTCAGTATCTATTTGAGGTAACAAGACAAGATTTTTCAATGTCAGATTACTCCAAAGTAAAAAAATATGAATCATTATGTTAAATATAGTATCCAAGGTTGAATATTTTATTATTTTAATGGTTGTAATTTAAATAATTAAACTAAAACCCTAAGCTAAAAATCAACAAGTAACATGCAGTAATCTAACTATAATGGGTTCACCAAAATGTTTACACTAGAATTAATTATGAATTATAATTAACTCTAAATGTAAATGCAAACTATTGAAATATGATATAGGATAATATATAGAAAATATAGTAAAATATAAATATCTACATAATTTATAAATTTTCTAAAATAGAAACTAGGGTTAGGGTTAGAGAATTGTCCTTGTAAATGATTTATTTCAGAATGTATTGACTTTATGTGAATTATGACCATCTAAAAATAATTGAAAACATATATGTATTATAAAAATGTGTTTCATTATCTCCTGGTACAAGTATTTAGGATGTATATATGAATGTAATGCATTGTAATATGTAACTGTGACTTTGTCTTGTCAGACTGTGCACTAGATCTAAAAATCTAAGTTTATTTGCCTGCATATATATGCATCATGTCTCTATTTGGGGATTAAATTGATGCAGGAAAGACTTATAAAATCATAACCCTAATCATACAAAATAACACAAAATTAGATCAAATGAAAAATTAAAAAAAAGGGGAAGTGGGAATGGTCACACTATCCTTCGAAAAGCCCTTGTTGACTGAATGTTACCTACATAGTCCAAATGACCTCAGGCCGATGTAGTTTTCCCCTTAGGGAAGATCATATGAATGTAAATATAAAATTTTATTAGAATAATTTACAAATTATAATTTAAAACTATAATAAATAATGTTATACTTGGCCAAATATTGTAAAATTGTAGAAAAAATACAATAATGATCTTTACTCTAAAAATAGATTATTTTGAAATAAGAAAGATAAGTGACTTATAAGAGAGTGCAAAGTACTTTAAAATGTGATACTTGATGATTTTATATAAAAACATTTATAATGGTTCTAATAAATAAAATATTGATATATGAGGGAGAGTTGTTAGGAAGCATGTAATTTTGAAAAGATAGTTGTTAGAGTGCGAGAGATAAGTTTGCACTACTGGACAGGTGCGTAGTGTGCCCTTATTTACCTATCATGAACTTGTCTTAAAATGATAAAGGATTATAAAATAAGAGTGAAAATAAATTATTTGAGGTTTAGGGATGAATAAGAATGAAATAGTGAAGTTTGGAAGATGTTCTTAGTAATTGTAATACTTTGAAGGATTTCTTAGAGATTATGGGTTATCAAAATGACTAAATGGCCAAACAAGGTAAATATGTCAAGGATAATCATTATCAAAAATTTATTGATTAAAATTTAATGTATACATTTGGTTCTTATTAGACCTGTCTATAGACATGTTTACCTGTTTATGTTCATGTCCAAACAAAATTGAAAATTTTAATAGTTTTCATGTTTGAATGTGTTGATTAGATTTGTTTATGAGAGTGATAATTTTTGTTTTGTGAACTTGTGATCACAGATCGATATGTAATCTATAGATTTTTGATGTGACCATATGATGGAGATTGTACAAATATTACCACTGACTAATGATGATAGAGCCATACTAGATACAACTAGTCTTGGGCATGTTGAGTGGCTGACATTGATGTCATATGATATGCATATGAGGAATTCCTTGGATGAGCAATAGGACTCAGATAATTTTACTTTCTATCTCTTAATAGGGGAGATGGTAGTGACCCTATAAGATGTGTGAATGGTTATACAATTTCTTATTAATGAGAAATGAGTGACCTTATATGGTGTTGATGGGCTAACACATATTAATTAGGCTCATTTGTATATGACTAGACATGTTTGGTGTGCGCATTATACCTCTAGCAATAACACCATATTATTATTGAATCATGTGTTGGTAAATGTTTTATGTTTGTAAAATTTCATCTATGTGTTATTTTTTTTTTTAGTGTAGTTGATGATGTTGGTGTATATGTTTCATAACATATGCACTATTTTTTTGGGATATTGAGGATCAATACATGAGATATTCTTAGGGCCATACCATGTTGGCCCACTTATACATGGACTTATACTGACTCACTTGAGAGGGTTTTGGATGTGGATTGGGATCAACTACACTATTAAATTATTGAGATGAATTATGAGGGCTCCACTATGGGAGGGGGATATGGGTTGACCAAGTGCTACAAACTTGGCTTCCATCTCATTGGTAGATATGTATCTTGTTATCCAAACACTGGAGGCTAATGATAGTGGTTGTAAACCAACTTATACATGATGGTGGTTGGCCCACATATAGCTTATTTATTTTTTAGTTATGGTATATGATGTTCCTATGTCACACGGAGTGGATGAAAGTGGTGTGTCAAGGGTTGGCCTTTAAGCTCCTCTCATGAGAATGTATATGAATTACTAGAGTTTGCATATAAATTTATTTATTTTGATAACATTGGTATATATTTCACATATTTATTTGTTTTGTAGGGGATAATGAGTAGATCATCATAGATACATCTATTCAAGTTCTCACATAACATGTACCTAGTGAGGTGGTCCGTAATGGTATTTTAGATCAAGTGGCAAATGTTATGGGTGAGCATGTTCACCTATTTGATTGTGAAACTATAATTAGTATAGTCTATGTTATAGTAGTAGTATAGTTTGATAACAAAACAAATGAGAGAGATTAAATTATTGTTGAGCATGACCAATTGAGGGTAGAGCTTACTAGACATCAAATGTTCCCCACCCCTCCACTAGTAGATCTCAGTTAGAATGTATTTTAGGAGTACACATAGTTGTAGTGTGAGCATGCTACATTATAGGCATGATCATCCATGTATGAGTATCATGAGAAGATGAGTTGATCTTGTTCATGATAATGAATAGCTAATAGTGGAGCTTCCTCTTCTTATAGTCATCTATTAGTAGAGGGAGGTGGAGATCTCAAGCTAATGAGCCCATTATAGAGTAAAATTGAATCATGTTATACTTATAAAACATTTGATATATCAATATCAATATCAATATCAATATCTATATCTATACATGTATATGTATATGTATGTATGTTTGTATATATGGTTTTTCATATATTTATTCTTATATTGGACTCATGTGGGAATTTTATATTGTACATGTTTTAATATTTGTATTAATATTTTGATAGATTAGTTCATGTGATGATTTTAGTATTTGGTATGTTGATATATGCTTATTATTATCTTATAAGTGAAATGCTTATGCGATATTGAAATTTTAGATCTATGACATGTGTGTAATTAATTTAATTTCAAACTATAGAATGAGTTGATCATTCTGAGAAAAATAGAAATTGTGCACCATAATAATTATCATTCATAGTTGTCTTGTGATACTAGATCTGAGGTTCTATACATGTATTAATTATGTGCGGCACTTATAGTTGATACTATTGATGTTCTTATGACATTTTTGTAGTATGTATTACATGTTCATATTCATGATTTGAATGTAGATGCTTTTGATTTTGTATCCATGTTTGTGTAATGTGATATGTGTTATTACCATGGATCTTTGAATCTTTTGTTCTAGTTTTATTACTTTGAAACGTAATAATCCCTTTATTTTCAAGTTATGTAATCTTTTGTCATAATACATTATAGTCATTATCTCTAAGTCCATAAATACAATGTTAAGTGAAAAATGTCTTGCCTTTTGTGTACTCACGATGATGATGAGGATGATAGTAATTAGGAGTGCAAGTGATTAATTTCTCATCCAATAATTTATGTAGATAATCATCGAGCTTTAAATCTATTGAATTGTAGTGGTTATTTCTTATTGTAAGTAAGTTTACTTACTATAGGTGATGTTTTGTAAAATGATTCTTCCTTCCCTTTATTGAGTATCTTGACTTGTTCTTATTTGATAAGAAGCACCTCAATTTCCTCATATATCTAACAAATGACTTTAAATGGATTCTTTCTTTTAGATATTAAATCTAAATTCCTTTATTTATTGATAATTACTTACTTGTGTGAGAATAATTATGACTCAATAACCTATTATGTTGTGGAATTTAGATCATATGCATGTTTGAACACATCCATGTATAGTCTCTCAAAGAGGTGTAAATTTTATTCATGGCTCTTCCTTTAAGTGGATATAAGAGACCCCTACTAATGATAAATTATTTTTCCAAGTCTGAGGGTTGATATGTTAGAGAGTGCACAGTATTTTTGAACCACAAGATGTAATATTGAATAAGGTCATCATGAACTTGTTTTAAACCTTGTAGATGTTCAAATGTGATCTCAAGTACCATATGCTTACAATAATCATATAAGAATGCATCTTATAACTTTTTGAAGTTAGACAAGGAGATACTAAGTAAATTATAAAACCATTATAAAGTATCTCTTGTGAGAATTATATAAAAAAAATAGTAAAATACATCCATCATTTCCCCATTCTCTAAAAGAAATGGTATATTGAGTCAAATGAGTACAAATATCTCCATAACCATCTAACAATGGTAGTTTAGGCATAAGAAAATTCTTTATATATGGATGCTTATATACATCTCATGTAAGAGTTATCCTAAGATAAAATTATCTTTGATATTTACATAACATGATCTAGTTTGTAAAGTGAGGTCAAGAACTTGATTTTGGATGTCTCTAATAACATGCATCATGGATACAATATGACTAGTAGGAATGGTATTAGTTTGGAAAGGCTCACTCATAGGGTGTAATTGATCATGTTTTTTAAACATTGGTATGAGAGGATCATTAAAATGTCATCTAGATGGTTTAAGATTGAATTATAAGATAAAACGAGGACAAACTTGGGAGTCATTACTTAACTTATCATTTTTAATTTGTAAGGGAGCAAAGGCAAAACATTTCTCTTCATTTAGGTTGATTGACTTAGGAGAGGGGAAAGAGTCATCATAATGAGTACTATCATGAGATTTTAATTATATGGGTATAGGAATGTTATCTTGAGAATCATTAAAAAGTATGACATGATCATTATTTTGTAAATATAAAGTAATTATGTCACTTTTTTGTTGCAGTTCAAATTAATTTGAATATTTTGATATTTTAGGAGACTGAAGAAGAGTATTATCTATAGTATTATCTACTATTTTTGAGGGAGGAGAGATATCATCATAATATTATATATCATTATCCATGTCTAAATGAGAATATGGAATATCATGTGCATGCATATCATATAACTTTCCTAGAGTGAGAAAAGGGCTAGGATATTCATTTGTGTCATTTACCATTTCTATGCAAGGACCATACTTTTGCAACTTATATTGATTAATGTGAAATAATTTAATAGTAAATTAAAAAGGTAAATATGGTGTAATAATTATTGGTTTTTCACATTTTTATCCTTGTGAGATATTAAGAGAGAGAAGATATTCATTATGAGTATGCTCTTTTTGTTCTAATTTATGGAAATAGGAACATAAGGGAGGAATAGATGAAATTGATTTTTTCAGATTCTAAATTTGTATGCTCATTTTCCTCTTCACTTTATTCTTCACTATCAGACCAATCAGATGTATTTTCATAATCATAGTCATATCTATCACAATAATTATTATTTTTAATTTAAGAAGCATAATAAATTGTTTAAGTGTGGTTATTAGTCCATTCATTATCATAAGTGTAAGGTGCAACATTACTAGATAAGATTAAATGTAAAAGATGAACATCATTGGAAATTTTATATTTATAAGATATTTTATAATTTTTAACCAAAAATATAGAAAATATGATAAATAACAATATTAATGCCAACAAATAATGAATCATACCACAAAAGAGAGGATTTAGATGGGTGAAACTAAGTAAGATGTGTTTTCTTTGTAAGTTTTCTAATATATTGATCTTAGTCATAAATAGTGAACACAACCATGAAGGCACTAATTATAGAAGAGTAAACCATTCTCATAGATGTACCTTCCATTATCTAGAGTAAACTGAGTGTATCTTTTTAGGGCTAACCTCTTACCTATGCACTACAAGAACACACAATTGAAGGTTTATTATGGTTGAAAACAAAACCTAGTTGTTTTCATTATACCGTGAGGTACATGGAAATTAAAATACATATATAGTATTGTTTAATGGATTGAGTATTAAGGAATTACCTCTCACACCATGACTCAGGTAGAATTGAAGACTACTTTTCCCATAATGACAACTCCTATGAGTTTTAAAACCATCTGAACATAGTTTCTAGGAAAATAAAGAAGAAAAGAAAAATAATTTTGAAAACCAAATAAAAAAACTAAGGGCTTGAAAAAAATAGTTTGGGTTCACCAATAAATTTTGACCTATTTTTCATAAAATAAATAAATGTTTATGATTATATATAGGAAAACCTGTAAATATCAGAATGTTAAAGATGTGAAATTATCAATAATTTTAATTTTGATAATTTGCTAAATATGGAAAATTACTATTTTTTGGAAAACAATAGGAATAAAAATACTTAGATTGCACATAGATTTATACTAACTGTACTAACTATATAAAAGATGAAATCATTGAGCAAGGTGATTGTGCATGCTCAAAGTTATAGATATAATCATAAGTTAATTTTGGATAGGTCTGTTATAAGTGGATGATAACGTAGTGTGTTCAAGTCTATTGATTACATCTTTATCTTGGTTGATTGTAATTAATGACTAACCATAGAAGATAGATAAATTAAAATTTTTACTATGAAAAATTAGAGGCAAAAATATAGAAAATTATTGGATGCGATTGTTGCAAGTGGATGGCAGCCTAGAGCATTTGAGTCCATTGATTATGGACTTATCCTTATTAAGTGTGATAAAGCCATTATTGTTAAATTAACTATGCCTATCTAAATTAGGATTGTTTATGCTCTTTTATATATTTAATACCACATAAAGTACCTATAATGAAAAACCCTAGTTTCCTTCACATAAACCAAATTATAATAGAATGATGGGGGGGGGGAGTGTTAGGCGAAAGGGATTGAGGTTGATTGACCTTGGTTAGTCCCTGGTGAGTGACCAACCACTATGTAACATTAATAGTAATTTAAAGTGGGATCAAAATCAAATGTAGATCTCCCACTTACGTGTATGTGTGTAATTGGGAGTGCAAGTCTAGATGGTCTTTCTCCTATTTTACCCTTGGCATAAGCATGAAAATATGAATTTAGCCTTGAACATAGCTTTAATAAATATATATATTGAACATTAAAATATTTGAATAGATTTTCGTAGTGAGGATAATTATACATAATGCTTTACATAAGCCTTGCATTTATAAATGTTTTGATTTTGAATTTAGAACCTATTGGCGACCAAATAATGACCCAAGATAAGACCAATGCCAATGGAAAAAATATGAATTAAATGACACACAACTCAGAATAATTTAAAAAAATTATGCCTGGATAAGTTTACACTTCATGGATAAGGCCATAGGGTGGTACTATCTAAAAACTATTTACTTTTATGAAAGGCCAAAGGACCAAAATTGGGGATCCTTATCACAAGAAAGAAAGATGAATAACCAATAGACAAACTTACATACCAAAATAAATAAAGACCTATTCAAATGAATCAATATATACCTTATTCAGTATTAATAGTAAATGTGTGCAAATTTACAATAAATGGCATAAAATATGGGCTTGTGCCAAATTTGGATGTCTACATCAACATCTAAAACAAGGCTATAATAAAACCATGTATGATTTCAAAATATTTAGATTTCATTTTCATATTTATTAAATAATTTACCAAGTGTGTGATAAATAAATGAAACATATCTTATCAATGATCTCATAGAACCTATCACAAAAAATCTAATTATAAAAGCATGAAAATCATTTACTCATCTTACACATAAGGTCATTGATATAGATTGAGAAGAACTCTAAACCAAGGTCAAAACTTCACATCCTAAAACATGTAATGTTAGTTCCAATGTACCAATAATCAAAATGCCTAGTGCTTGGATTAAAAATAAAGTAATAGAATTTACTAAGAAATCAAACAAAGCTAAATCTCATAAACCACCTAATACTTCATGTATTGACAAGGTTGAAGAAGAAAAAACATTAGAAATAAAACCTATTTCAAATACATATACATAATTCTTCAAGAATAAATACATTACATTGAAATATTTATAAAAAAAAAAAAACATGATAATGTTATCATCTATGTGAAACATTTTTTCAAACTATATGCCAACATCTGACAGAGACAATGATGCAGAACATCACCAGTTAACTTAGGTTGTAAACGTGTTTGAGAGTTCATAATGACCAATTTTGATATTTTTAGGGTATGATAGGTATTATATGGACCCTTAGTGGTGTTATATTAATTATAAGTCTTTGAGAGTGTGTGTTTCATAGTTATCTAGGTTTTCACACCAAAAATCCTAATTTGAAATTTTGAATTTAGAACAAGATTTTGAGTGATGTTTTGAGGTTCAATATGTAAGGTAAAGGTCAGTGAATGTTTTTAATAATTCCTTAAAGGTCATATGATAATTTTTAATTTATCTTAATGTTCACTTCATGGGAAAAGTTATGTAAATCAAGAATCTATCATTTGTAATTGCCACCCTACATGGGTTAGCAAGAAAAGAGAAGTTTTTTACATGTTTGGGCATAATAAGAAAGGTGATATGAATGCAAGAGTTATAATACATGTTTTAGGAGATTATTTGAGATTAGCATGGTTAGATAAAGGCATATAAGATATATATGGAGTGAATAAAATATGAAAATGTGAAGAACTCTACCTGCATTGTTAAAAATTTTGTACATACCTAGTGTGTATGGGGATAGAATTAAATAAAGAAATGGTTTTGAAGATCCATTGTTGAGTTTTAGTGATTTACATGAATCTAATTAATATTTTTTTTCTTTTTATTCATGATTATACTAATTTTTATGATAATTGTTCAGTAGTATAGGGTGATAACTTGCAACATAGTCCATGTTGACAGAATTTTGATTCTACATAGTCCCAAGAATAGGTCTAACAAGGTGTAAATAAGATTATTGACATTTGATTGAGGTTGGATAGGTTTTATTAAAGAGTTACATACATTTAATAATTTAAATATTGAATAACTTTTGTTCCATACAACCAAAATTTCACAAACATTGTAATATTATGTATTTTCATGTGTAATAATAGATTTTAAAGGTGAAAAGTTGGTATAGTTTCATACATTTCAATTTATATCACTATGGCATTGTATTAGGACCTCATAGAACTACTTAACAAGAGGTGTGTGAAATAAAGTGTACTTACATTAAGACTTAAGTCTTGAAATTTTTGTGAAGTTGAATGGGGATAATGAGTATCCAAAACATGTCTTATTTTGTTTGGAAGCTTTGTTTATTGTTCCCAACTACTTGATTTATCTTAAAATAAGGATACAAAGAAAGAGGATTAAAGAAGGAAAGTTTAAATTGGCAAAGAGTTCTAACCCTAAAATTGTGTTATTTGTTTGCATATGTATGATATTTAAAAGAGGCAAGTGTATATCTATAGGAGTCATCATGAGATGTTAAAAACCATGGAACCATGAATGAGGCCTTTATGCCTATGAAGCTTTATGAGATGGAGCAAGTTATAAATAAGAAAAGAGACTGAGGTTGTGGAAATTGTATATGCAGAGGAATGGTGTTTTTTATATAAAGAAGATAATTCAAAGTATGATCAAAGGTGATAGGTCATCAAGAGAGAGGACTATATGCAAAAAAGAGGTTTAGGAGCCTAGTTTTGTGAAGAGTGTTCAAGAAGAGAGTTCAAGATTAAAATAAAGTACCTACATGACAAGGAAATCAAAGATTAATTAAGGGATTGAATGCAAGAATAAAAACTATGTAAATGATTATGGAGGTTGTAGGCATCAAGCTCTACATCAAGTGTTATTAGAGTGGGTAAACTCTTGGTATAATTTATGGTTTTGAATATGATAGTTTCTATTTGAGGATTATTAAAGTTTGTTGATTAATTTTTAGGAATTAGTTAGAGAGTAATAAAAAGGTAAGATTTTGTGGTAGAGAATCCCTAACAAGAGATATAACAAAATCTCAAGAGAGAGACTCCAAGTGAGAGTTTTTATTCCAAGGTGAAAAAGACTTGGAAAAAAGTATCAATAGACTAGAAAAAAGAGATATCCTAGGTTGAGACACCAAACCAAGGTGAAAAATACTTTATTTTGACAAGATGAAGATAGATAAGGCAAAATATAGGAAGGGCTTGGCCAAGTTATAGTACCATAATGAAAGAAAGAAAAAGGAAGAACCAAAGAGATAGGGGTTGGTTGTTGAATAAGAGATGAGTGAGATAGATCAAAGGCTAGAGAGGATAAAGTTATTGGTGGAGCTCATTGAAGAAGAAGAGAGCCAATGGTATTGATGGGTGATGAAGAAGAATATATTTAAGTGGCTTGTAAGGCTACTCATGGAGAGAAGAAGAAACATGGTCATGAGACCATGAGAAGCAAAAGAGGTTGTTAGGTAGGCAACTTAAGGAGGAGATAAAGTTTATGATGAATGAACAAGAGGAAGGTAATCGACACTTTAAGGATAATGAGATAGTCATGGAGGAAAAATAACCTAAGAAGGATAATATGGAGGCAAACAAGCCTCAATTTTTTAAATTTAAGGATTTATTATCATGTGTGTATGTAGGTACAAAAGTGAAAGATGAATAAGTCCATGTGGAGTACATAAAGCTTGAAAGTATGAATGAGAGAAATCATGAGATAAATGCTTCTGATTAAGAATAATATGATTTGGTAGCCATGTATATAGGTACAATGGTTTTTTACCCTAAAAAAGGAGAGATTCTTGGAGAAGAGGATCTTCAAGAAGAAAAATGCCTCATGGAAGGCATAAAATACAGAGTTGAATCAAGGAGAAGTTGAAGAGGCTAAATGGTCTCAAGGTTTAGTTTTCAATGCTATTTGTTATGATGACATTATTGATATGTAAACTTATGAATATTTTTTGTATAAGTAAATAATTTCATTGATGGATGGGCTCATGAAAAGAAAGAATGAAATTGAAGCACCTCATAAAGTGCTTGGAAAACTTTATATACAACAAAATAAAGATTCCAATTTGACTCTCATGAAGGATGAAGCCCAAAAACAAGTTATTATATAAGATTTAGAATAAGGTGAAGCTAAAAACTATAAGATGATAGAGTACACAAAGGAAGAATAAAATATGTGGTAGAAAACTATGCAAGACCTAGATTTCTTAGACCTCATAAGAGATGAGGAAGCCATCCTAATAGCTGAGTTAGAGATAGTAAATATTTTGAATAAAGGAAATTATATATAAGGTATTGAATATAAACTTATAGGTCATATAGAGATAAAAATTTAGAACCAAGTGATGATTTTTAACCAAAGATATGGATAAAAATTGGTACAAGGTGATGCAAACAAAATGTCAAGCCAAGGTATTATGAGTATGGAGTCATTTGAGTTGGTCAAAGAACAAACAATGGACTTAGGTTGTAAATGTGTTTGAGAGTTCATAATGACAAATTTTTATGGTATTATATTTCTTATAGGGACCCTTAAGTGGTATTAGAGTCATTATAAGTATTTTAGCGAGTGTGTTTCACAGCTATCTAGGTTTTCCTGCCAAAAAGCCTAATTTGAAAATTTGAATCTAGAACAAGGTTTTGAGTGATGTTTTGAGGTTTGGTGTGTAAGGTAAGGTTGGTTAATGTTTTTAATAATTATTTAAAGGTAATAGGAGACTATTTAAGGTGTATTAATGTGTACTTCATGGGAATAACAATATAAATCAATAATCTAGCATTTTTAATTGTTGCCCTACATGGGTTGGCAAGAAAAGAGAAGTTTTTTGCATGTTTGGGCATAATAAGAAAGGTGATATGAATGTAATAGTTATAATTCATGTTTTATGAGAGTATTATAGAGAAATATATTTGGATAAATGCATATAAGATAGAGGTGGAATGAATAAAAAATGAAAATGTGAAGAACTATGCCTACATTGTTGAAAATGTTGTACATATCTAGTGTGTATGTGCAGAGAATTGAATAAAGAAATGGTTTTAAAGATTCATTATTGATTTTAAATTATTTACATTAATGTAATTACTATTTTTTTATTCATGTTTATATTTATTTCCATGATCATTATTTAGTAGTATAGGTTGATAACTTGCACTGTAGTCCATGTTGAGAGAATTTTGAGTTTACATAGTCCCAAAAATAGGTCTAACGAGGTGTAAATAATATTATTGAGATTTGATTAAGGTTTTATAGGTTTTATTCAAGAGTTATATAAATTTACTAATTCAAATAAAACTTTTATACTCTTCCAAATGAGAAAAAATTGATCTTAAGTCTTCATTCCTATAACACAGTCAAGAAAAACATTCAAAAAGTTTGTAAACTTTCTTGATGGGGGTTTATTGAGGTTGATAATGAGAATATAATGGTTAGAAAAGGTTAAGGGAGGTATTTTATAACTTTTACAAGTTGTATAAGTGTTTGAACAAGTGTAAAACTCAAATTATTTAATTTATAGTGCTTGTTGCCTTATCAACATTAGACCTAGGGTTTGAAAATGACATCTTGAATAAATTTTGTTCCATCTAGCCAAAATCTACAAAACTTTGGAATATTATGTATTTTCATGTGTAATAAAATATTTTGGAGGTCATAAGTTAGTACAATGCCATATAATATGGTCTCTAGGACTGTGGCATTGCATTAGGCCCAAAGAAACCTAATTAATAAGAGGGATATGAAAGAAAGTGTACTTATATTAAGAGTTATGTATTAAAAATTTATATGAAGTTGAGTGGGGATAATATTATCCAAAACATGTATTATTTTGTCTATAATATTTGTGTATTGTTCCTAATTATTATATTTGTCCTAAAATAGGGCTATAAGGAAAGAGGTCTATAGAAAGAAAGTGGAGATTGGTTAAGAGTTATAACCTTGATATTGTGTTTTTTATTTACATGTGTATTAGATTTCAAAGAGGAAAGTGTATGGAAATAGTATTCCTCATGATAATTTAAGAACCATGGAACCATGAATGAGGCCTTTAGGCCTATGAAGCCATATGAGATAGAGAAAGTTAGAAACAAGAAAGAGAATGAGGTTGTGGAAATTGTATATACAGAGGATGGTGTTTATTCTAAAAATAAGAGAATTCTTAGGATTATTAAAGGTGATATTTCATCAAGAGAGATATAACTATATGCAATAAAAGAGGTGTAGGAGACTACTATTGTGAAGAGAATTCAAGAAGAGTTTTCAAAATTGCAAGAAATTACCTGCATGACAAGGAAACCATTGATGAATGAAGGGATTGAATGCAAGAATCAAATCCAGGAAAATGATTATGGAGGTTGTAGGCATCAATATCTACATCAAACAAATAATTTAGTTCATATCATACAATAAGGGGATATTCAACATATAGATTCATTATTTTAAGAGAAAAAATTCATGAGTTATTTGATCAAGATGAAATCAAGCTTCCCAAGAAAAAAATTATATTAAAATGTCATTTAAAAGTTACAATATATGTTTATCACAAGTATTTGATCAAATAAAAAGATATGGTGTCACCTCTTCAAGAGAGCACCAATCAAACAAAAATAATAATTTAGACCCAAGTTTAGCTCACCCTAATGGAGCAACATAAACATTATCATAATATAAAAAGGTAGAAGGTATCAAACTTAGGTCTAAAACAACCCATGACATAAAGGGAATAATAACTTCTCTGGTAACACCATACTAATTACTACCACCATCAATCCCAAGTCCCATACTCATGTTATCAGGTCCCACACTCACATTATCAGCCCCATAATCATATTATCATGTCCCATATTCACATTAGTGTGTCTTATTACCCCTTTAATGGTTCCCAAATAGTAATTACAAGTTCATTAAACCCAGGTCCATCATTTATTTTAGGTCCCACGACATAATATTTATAACTACTCTCAACCAACTATTTTATCACATGACCCATATTTAAATTATTTATTTGAGCAATCACGTCTTATTTTTATATTATTTCAACAATTTTTAATGGTATCCTATATCCTAACCAAATTATTCAGATAGTCTTCAATAGATGTTTGCATCCATGGAGCAAAAGTATCTCCACAAATGACTGTAGGAACATGTTACCTTGGTCATAGAGGGATGTAGAGAATTTTTTTAATCAATTAATCCCTTTTCTTTTCAAAAGGTTTCAACCTCCTTTAGAATACCATTGTCATACCCAGAGCAGTCATGCACCATTTGCTTCCCTTTCTTATTCATTCTGCTCAGATTTAAAGATTCCAAATAATGTTGAGTCCAGGTAATCAACTTGCTCAAAGTAAGTTTATTTTAGTATATCCCACTTGGTCTGAAAAATAGTACCTCAATGACACATGGATGAATAAATTGCTAATCAGGGGATGTACTATGTTATCAAAATCCTCATAATTCAATAAGGAAATTTAAACTAATCTTCATCATTCTAGTCCTCATTTTTTTCTATCTTCATTTGAGGTGCACTTAGCTACAAAAGTATCTATACATAAACAATATGCAATATGAATTTCCTTTTGAATATATTAAGTACCCTGCTCTTATGTTGAAACATATCTAGATTCCTTTATTTATAAATGAGCCACAAAATTTTAGTAAAGAATACTAACCAAATATTTTATAAAAAACATATGAATTTTCTTTTTAGCATAAATGTAACCAAATCCAATGTTTATCCATGTAATTTCTTGTGAAAATAAGTTGGACCAAGGAGCAAGGCACTTTTCCTAGAAAATAATAATAATAAAAAGACATAAGAAAAACAAATGATTAATACTCTCCATAGTACAATAAAGCCTATTAATTATAGATTTAGTAAAAACAAACCCCACATCAAGATTTGATTGGAGCAAAAACCACCTAAAATAGAATTTTTTTGGATCTAAACATTATGAACACAACACAACAAATATATACATCCACTTATGTAAAGGGTTAAAAAAACAACTTTTTTTGATTTAAGCTAAGGTAAATTTTTGGGAGAATGAAAATTTAAGATATAGATATTTATTAGTGATTTCTCATAACAAAGGGCCTTTCACCAATTTCTTAGTATCCTAAAACACCTTCTCATCTTCTGTGATCAACTCAATAAAGGAGTTATTAATTACCTTAGACACCATTTTGGAAGTTATAATATGGGAGGATGGAATATTATAATTCAATATAAGCTCTACCCAAGAGAGAAAACTACCATAAGAGTGGATATCATCTAAAGTTTTAATCCTCTTAGAGAACTAAAATAAGGCAATAACAATCTATTGTTAGGTAAGGAGAATTTATTATGTTTCAACTTCCACTAGATAAACATATAAAATTAGAAACTAGTACTAACCCAACTAAATAGAGGTTGTGTTATCACTATATGCTTCACCATCTCCTGTGCCTTCCATATATATTAGAAAATGGGAAACCCTGCATGTATAAATAGGAAAGACCCTAATAATAAATTAAAAGTATGCAATCCCTTACACTAAGGTTTATCTTTTAGGGATCCAATTATGATATTGATTCAAACTAAAACCTTCCATGATTATACAACTTAGAGACCTAATAAGCCACTTGAAAACAATAGATATCCCTTGAAATTTCATATTTTTAATGCTAAGCCCACCTAATACTTTAGGTTTGTAATATACATCCCAAGCAACTACATGTATTTTCCTATTACCTTTCCCATCAACCATAGATATTCCCTTACCATTTTGTACATTTTGTCAAACTAGTAATTACTAAACATCCCAAAAACATAAAAATAGATATTAAATGAAGAAATAACTTTTTGGCACACCTTAATTCAACTAGGGAGAGACATTAGATGCCCATAACACTTAGAGACCTTTTTGTTAATATTTTCAAAGAATCATTATATCCTTAAAGCATAGGCAGAAGGCAGAAGGAATTCATAGGTATATAACCAACTTTCTAGGGCATTACTAAGACCATTCAAGATTATTAAGTCATCTAGAGGGAGAGTCATCCCATAAAACATCCTATAACCATTTAATTATGTATCTCTACTTTAGATCTAGAAATAATACAATATATATCTAGTCTAAGAGAAACCTACTAGAAATTATCCACTTCAAGGACAAAGAGAAACACAATTTTATTAGAAAATAGCACATTAAGAAGCTCATAATTGTTGGGGAGAGTAATACATTTAATTAAAGGCTAATATATACATCCATAAGCATGAAATGTAAAGATTTAGTAGTTATTAAATACAATGAAATGGATACGAGTATCCTTATCTATTATATATTTGAAGCTTAACAAGCTTAGTTAGTTACCCATTAACTTCAACAATAATAGAGGCATCTTATAAAAGAATATTTACCATTATGAAAAATCTATCTTGGAAACGAAAAGCCTTGAGAACCATCTAAATAAATGGACACTTAATCCTATCATATGATTTTTAAAAATATAGTAGGGTCATACAAACATTTTTATTAGTAAAGTTTTACCATTACATACCCTCCTAAATGGTTATGAGGTTACTTAAGATGTATTTTCCTTCAACAAATCTTGTTTGTGTAGAAAGAATAAATTTTGGTAATAAGGAATAAATTCTTATAGCGATCACTTTAGAAAGAGTCTTATAAGAAACATTTAATATAATAACATGCCTCTAATTCTTGACCTAATGGGAGTCACCTTCCTTGTTAATTAACTTGAGAACCATCTCAATAAATGGACACTTAATCCTCTCATATGATTTTTAAAAATCTATTAGGGTCATACAAACATTTTTATTAGTAAAGTTTTGCCATTACATACCCTCCTAAATGGTTATGAGGTTACTTAAGATATATCTTCCTTCAACAAATCTTGTTTGTGTAGCAAGAATAACTTTTGGAAATAAGGAATAAATTCCTATAGAGATCACTTTAGAAAGAGTCTTATAAGAAACATTTAATATAATAACATGCCTCTAATTCTTGACCTAATGGGAGTCACCTTTACCTAAATAGATAATCTATATAGCTTCCATATAAATATTAAAGATCTAAATAGTAATCTAGTCCTTATTAGCCCTTTATACTTCTACTTGGAACCCATCAATTCCTGGTGCCTTTTCATATTTTAGTGACTCAATAAAAAAAAAATATTTTATTCAAGTGAGAGCTCACTATCTAGGGAAGCAACCTCTTTGGTAAAGATTTTATTGGGGATAATTCTAACACATAGTTTCCTATTTTATTATATTTGATTTCTATAACCATCCAAGATAAAAAAAAATTGAGATTAAAGGGAGAAGAAGGAAATTTCAATCTAACTAATGTATTTAGAAAACATTGCTCTAATATCAATATCAATATCAATATATCAATATATATATATATATATATATATATATATATATATATATATATATATATATATATATATATATATATATATATATATATATATATTTCTCTACCCAGTTTAGCATTAAGGATCCTAGAAAATTGTCAATATAAAATTTAATTTATTCAAGTGAGAGGTCACTGTCTATGGAAGCAACCTCTTCGGTGGATATTTTCTTAGGGATAATTATAAAAAATATTTTCCTATTCTATTCTATTTGATTATAAGAACCATCCAAGGTAAACAACCTAATTTTAAAGGAGAAGAAGGAATTTTTAATCTCACTAATGTCTTTACAAAACACTCCCCCAATATCAATTCTCTAACCAATTTAGCTTTAAGGATCCTAGAAAAGTATCAATATAAAAGTTAATTTATTCAAGTGAGATCTCACAGTCTAGGAAGAAAGCTCTTTGCTAGATATTTTCTTGGGGATAATTTTAAACATAGTTTCCTATTCTATTCTAATTAATTTATAGAACCATCCAAGGTAAACAACCTAGATTAAAAGTAGAAGAAGGAAGTTTTAGTCTCACTAATGTATTTTGAGAACACTGACCCAATATAAATAACTCTAATTATTTATTTAACATGTTTAGATTTAAGGATCCTAGAAAAGAATTTAGTCCCTTTAACACCAAGTTTGAGCCTTGTAACTATTGATTTGATTTAAGCCACTTTAGATATATATTTTTGAATAAATATATGATAATGTTTGATATAAACCATATCCTATAGTAGCTTGGAGTTATTAGGGTGATTTTACAAGTTTTCCTCAGTTTAATGAGATGTTATTGAATCTCCCTAGCAATTTTACTTATTATTTTAGCTTTGGATTTCTCATAATATCTCATAAAATGTTTTTAGCTTCCATTCACTTGTTCCAACTATCATCTCTAAAAGATGAGATATAGATAACCTTAGCTATATTGTATGTCATTATAATACCATTTGAGCATTACTCATCTCAGAGGTGGGATCTATTAATATTATATACACCATTACTTTCTTCTTCCTTTTGAGTAGTTATACTACCCATGGTAAACTACAAATTTATATGATGGTGGTCAAAGATAGTGAATATAAGCACTTTTACTAGATTTTCCTCATCAGATGGTGACAAAGTAAATAAGCATTTATTGAGATAAAATCTATCAAATATAGAGTAAAATATCTTCTTAATTTGTTGGTTATTGCACCATTTATACAAAATAAATTATTTCTATATTTTTTTGTGTACAAAGGGTCAACCAACTTATGCATTCTTTTTAATTTTGATAAAAAAATGAAAGTTCATTCCCCTTCTAAAACAAAGGCTCACCTCCTTATTTTTCCTCCCTTTGTTCAGTAATGTTAAAACATCCACCAATCACAAAATATACATCTATTAGGTTGGAATCCATCTAGTTATAAATCTCTTTTCTATCTCTATAATAATTCAAAGCATTTACTGAGCACAGCCAAAATTATTTCCTCCTATGCATAAATGCAACCTAGACTTCTATGTGGAAAAGGGAGGTCCCAGAATAAATAGTTGAGTTAACCCACTTATCTTCAATAAAAATATATGATCTCCCTTTCTTTCTAGGTTGCTTAGTTGAGAATTGGACATCATTAGGCTACACAAACTTTAATGCAAACTTGAACACTAATCTAGCTTTTTTTACTTCTTGAAGAGGAAGAAAATGCAAGTAATCCTTATTATGTCTAATTTTTTTTATAAAATACTCTCTTATTAAGGGTTTTAAACCCTCTTTCATTCTAAATTATGACCTTCATAAAAATTAGAACATTTAATTTTCATGTTACAGGGGTTTAGAATCCCCCTTAATTTGGTACAATTTATTAAAGTAAGGTGGTATTTTATTATCCTTACCTTTCTTATTGGAGTCATCCCCACTAATTGGAGGGTTAACCTTAATTATCTTAGCCTCCTCTATGATAGAGTCACTTCAAACATTAATGGTATTTGTATATTTCCATACTATTCCTAATTCTTGTGGAGATAAGGTTAAGGATGAGCAAGCAAAAATGACCTCAGAATTCCCTTGAGGGAGTATAGCCTTTGAGTTTTAACTTAAAAACATATCTAGTATATATGAATCCATTATCATATTAATAATTATAATAAAATATTCCTCAAAAAAATTACCCCTCCAAGTTAAGGGGGTCATGCCAAGTTATCATCATCTTTATGAGGCTCTCAAGGATCTATAAGGGGTGTAACAAGTCCAAAAGAGGGAGAATATACCTTAGTGGGGAGGGTAGGGAGGAAGGGGTACAAAAATAGGGTACAAGGGAAAAAAGGGAGGGATATGATGCTCTTCCAACATGGGTGACTTGGGAATTGAATCACCCCCTAGTGTCTCCTCACACAACATGGTTATGTTCTTATTATAAATATTACTAGGAGGGATCATGTCCTCCTCAAATTGAGGATCTTATATCATGTAAATATCAACCATAGGTATATAATTCCCTTTATCCTTCTCAATACCTTAAATTCATGTATTGTTAATCACATATGCAATCTCAAGCTTTCTTTTTGAGGTTAGGAGGGGGGAGCTCTTTTTAACATGGCCATATTTTTTGCATATAAAACATGAACTCAAACTTTCAAGACCCACTGTAGGGCATGAAAAGGATTGTTCCTTTAATTTGAAAATTAGGGATTTAATAAATAATTCTAGGGGTTTCTAAGAATTAGTGTTAACTACATTCTCAACAATATTTAACTGATAACAAAGGAAACAAGACAAAGGCACAAATAAATAAAAACACCACAACCCCAACCAAACTCAAAATTAGCCACATAATCTAGACCTGACCATAATATTAGAATTAAACACAAATCCAATGAGACACTAAGATGACTAAGAACATGAAGTGAACAAAGGTAACCCAAGGAGATCTCCCAATAATAAATATTGAATCATATCTAATGGAAGATGACTCTTTATCTCCCCATATTTAGAGTTCCAATAATTCCTCAAAATTATTTCCAAATATCCACTACTAATAAATAAAATAAACCTCCTAAATATGTTTCAAAATTATTAAATTTAAAAATTAATGATAAATACCAATGTAACCAAACTTTGACGAAGATGATTAATTATTATATGATGAGAGATATTAGGGAATACTAACCTCCCTCCCCCCCAAAAAAATGTCTAACAAGTCATATAATGGGATTCAACACATACATTTATTGACATCTATATTATTTCATTGTCTTGTACATAGTTTTTTTCTTTTGTGTGTTGTGCCTTACATGTGGTTTCTTCCTAGTGCTTAGTTTGTCATGATTAAAAAATATAAAACATTCATAAAAGGAAAATAAACAATTTATTTTGCCTTTATCTTGGTCATATGATATAAATCATGCCTATCTAGCTATACTAGAGAGTTTTGAATATCTATGTTTTCATACGTGCTTCTCATGGTATACTCTGATTAGGTGAAAAACATGAAAAACCAATTAGATATGATTATGGATACATTTACACCTAACCCAAAGGGAAAGGGACATTGCTTATTCATTTGGTAGTTACATAATAACATTATTTTAAGCACTCCCATTTTACATATAGAGTTACTTTTACATAATAAAAAATTCTTACTAATGGCTTACATAAGGTATACATATTTTTATTGTGTACATGGATATATTAAACCTATTTTTGGATATCTGTTCATTGAATGGGTACATTTTATCTTGTCATTAACATTTTATACCTTACCATCCTTAATTATATGATTATGATTTAATCTTATTTCTTAAGCTTGATTGCATTCTTCTATTTTATATATTTCACTTATAATTTCTTTCCTATTTGCATTGGCATTCTTCTATCCACTTGTTTTCATTGTTTGCCATGTTTCATTGGCCATGACCATTTGACCATTAATCCAATTCTTGGAATTTACATTGGCCTTGATAATGATGAAAACATATTTATAGTCACCTTCTATCATAGCATGTGTCATGAGAGAAGCCTAGGTTTATTAGAGTCTTCCTCACCTCATTATTCTTATTTGTGAGCCTTACTACTTTTATTTCACGTGCAACCACTTGATTTCTTGTGTTAATTTTCTATTTTATTCTACACATATAGATAGAAAATAAAAAATATGGTTTCATACATGATCATATATATTTTCCCATGGTGACATCATACCCAAACATGATCTATATCAATTACATCTATATACACATCTTTGTCTATGGAGGCATTATACCCACACATGTTTCTAATTGACATATTATGAGTTTTTTTGAGTTTGAATTTAGTATAATCTACCCATGGGGGGCATGAAACCTATAGTTTATCCTATGTATTATATTGATCATACATATATCACATTAACATGTTATATGATCTACATGCCTTGATTTACTACATAAAATGGACTTTAACATGTTTAACATTGTTTACATCTTGGAATTTCTTGTTTTACACATTCATTAATCACTTTATTATATCTTTCAAATTGGTGTACATGATGTAAATTTTCCTATGGGGGAATTGTACCCATGCATTTTTTTTTACACACTTTATATACAATGACACTTCATGGTTCCAAATTTCGACTTTATATCTTGCATGTACAATGACACATGATTGGTTAACATCAAGAGTTCATGTATTGTCTTATATTTCTCTCTTTTGGAATGTATACATTGGGGGTGTGAAATATTCACCATGTACATCATCATCCTCACCTTAAGATTCGCTTATGATTTGGCCTTTCCATGTAGTTAACTATATCATATGGTCATGAAATTTCAATTTTGTCATATATTTTGGGACCTATATTACATATTTGGCTTGAATTATTACATTGATAGATCATGATACTTAGTAAAAATATTAATGCATTTTATCACACAGTGCTTATCATGCTTGAAATGTACATAACTAATATATTTCCCATCAAGGGGCTAAAACATATCAACATTGAAAAAATTCAAAACAATGGCAAAATTCATAATTTAAAAACATTGGAAAAACTCAAAAATTAAAATACATTACAAAAAAAAAAAAACATTTTTTTATTAATGTTACATGTTTACCTATG
>JARHVA010003072.1:205000-275000 GCA_037957365.1 Torreya grandis | reverse complement strand
TATCTCCCATCGAGTTCTTACTAGGTTTTAAACAGAGTTTAGGGATGATTATAATCTTAACAATGATTCATAAATATGAGAGCCTAATAATTTAACCAATGACACTAAGTTTGAGTGTAAAAATGTCTTAAAATATCCCTAGAATCTTATGATCCCATGCATCTTCTCCGTATAGTTCTGAGATTCTAAAACTATCTTCTCAAATGGACATGCCTGTGTATGAAGACCGAGGAAAGGTTTTTAGTCCTAAAATCCTCCAAATGCATTTTGATAAATATAAATTAATTAAAAATATATTCCACACATCCTATGAGGTTATATATCACCTATCCAAGCATCTTAACCTTCCAAATAGCCTAAAACATGCTCTATCCCTTCATGAGGGTTCGAGAATGGTTTTGTAATTTCAACCCTAAAGGTCTCTTAAGGTGACTTCTCTTTCTTTTCAAGGACTAAAATTTATGTTAATATACTCTCCATGCTAATATTGATCCACAACACCTCCAAACATCATGTTCAAACTTCATAGTTTCACCTTTCCCCACATTTCACATAGACAGGCCTATAGATGTTCATATGGCTTCCAATAGGATGATTGATTTCTCCTCAATGTCTCATCTCAACAACTTGTGAAACTTACTCATTTCCATGATCCTGATCACATTTACTCCTAGCCTTATCACATACCTCACCAACTTCTAATTTCATGTTTAAGACAAAACTTGCATCCTCTTTTCATCTTTGTGCCAAAACTACTTATTGGTTGTAGCTACATATTAGGCCTTTTTGACTATTAAACATTGAGGTTTGAGATGTTATTTGTTTTATTTGACCTTATTAATGGTATTAATAAGGATATGAAACTTATTCACTTTCATCTAACCTATTTACACTCCTCAATCTTTACTTCTCATCACAAGTATGTCTTCCTTGACTCTACCCTTTAACAAGCCTGTAGGTGCATATTAGGCTTAGACTTATCTCTTGCTCATGAATTCTCATATTTTACCCTATCTATAAAATATGCAAATTATTAATAATATCTTCTCTTTTATTATGATTTGTTACATGTCCCTCACCAATTCATTCAACACAAACAATGCACTTTTATCCATTTAATCCATAGTAAGCATGTAGGTCTTTTTAGGCCTGATACCCCACTAGACCTTGAAAGTTTCTTGATTGGAAGGTTTCATATTGAAAATATAGGATAAAAACCATTTCAACATTAATTTTAAGACTCATACTTCCTTGCATGATTTTAAGATCTTATGTGCAATGCAAGATTTGTCTCTTACTTGCAAGGTTTGATCTTTTGGTCAAGAATGTGGACCTACAAGTTTACAGACATGTAGGTCTCCATTACCTTTAATTTAAACCATTTATGACATTATTTTAGTTTTACAAAACCTTTTGAATACATCATTCACCTCTTAGACCTATTAGTGAGGTCAAAACCTTTTTCAAGACATCCAAAATGCCTTCAAGCACCTATCTCTGCATGTATAATCTTATTTAACCCTCCTGACTATGTTTTTGTGTTCCAATTCTCCTTGGGATATTATGACCCATTTCAACAATGTGGACATGTTTCCTCAATCCTTGTGAACCCCTCAATGTATCTTGATAGTTTGATGTTGGTTGAAAGGCCCATTGAGACACTTTTTAAATTAATCAAGCTCTAAGATAGTATGGGATGCATGAAAAAGTGGAAAAATTCAAACTCTAGACTTGTACATGGAGTAATTCCTAAGAAATTATGTAAATATGAAGTTTGAGACTCTTGTAAACATTGTGAATATGTAAACATGATGAGATATCTTATTCATAGTCTTTAGATGTCTAAAGCTTAACATTTAAACCTACAACCTTCACCTTTTGAATTATTTAATGCTTGGAGATGGTTTGAGGAACTTTTTAGGAGTGAGTGATTTATATAATTTTATTAGAGGTGACCTGATTGAGACCAACATTAAAACTAAATAAACCTGATTGGACTTCCTTGAAACATGCCTATAATTCCCTCAAACTAGAGATTTTGCCTCATTTAGACTTGCACATGCCAACCAAATGTTGGATGATGGTGGGAGAGGGTAAATGGGGTCTTTCATGACCTTATATAATCATATTTATGCATTAATTTAGATTCATAACTTTGAAATTCAAGAAAATTAACCTTGGTGGGGTTTAAATCTTCTTTTATACCCTTTAACTTCTTAACGATTATTCATAGAGTTTAGGGGATTAACTAGAAAACCAATGTTACAAAGTGGAAGGGTAATTAGGTTTTCTTCTATGGCCAAGATATTAGACTCCATATCTCTTCTGAAAGTACCAAGTGAAAACATGTTGCTTGGCTTGAACTCCTAAGAAGGTTGATGGAGAAATGGAGTGGGTTTTTGCACTGTTTAGCTTTGTATCTCCACTTAATGGATGGATTTTGGTCTAATAAGACCACAAGGACCTTTATTATGGTTGTCACCTTGTCAACCATAAAAAAATCTCTATACAAGACCACCAAAAGGATGATTTTATCAAGATTCTAATTGTTCCACCCCTTTGAGCTGTTCGAGATGATGAACTCAGTGACTTTTCAGCTTCCCCTTAATTGTACGGACATGGAAGAAGTTACCAAAATGATACACACCCTTTATCACCTGCAATTATCTCAAAAAATATTCATTTATGTGTTGGAGAATGATAAATGGTATTTATAAAGAGAAGTCCAATGTTGAAAATTAGTTATATGAGACCTTGGGGGAGATGTATGGTCAAGTACAACATGATGTCATGACCAAGGTGTTATATGACTTTAATAAACCCCCATTTTCAAGGACCAAACCTTTATATATTTTTTTAATAGTTTCATATTTATCATTGAAAACCATAATAAGACTAAAGTAATAAAATACTTTAATCTTATCAAAATTACCTTAAACTCTCCTAATAGTCTTAGAAACAATGTGATCAACTTACTAGTTTTGCTTCCTTGACTAATTTGATCAAATTTTGACCATGTTTGTTCCTTGCATGGTTAACACCTTGTATTATTGGGCATGCCTCCACATTGAATTTATTTCCCACTTACCTTAACTTTGTCAAACTTACCTTAAACAATGTTATACACAAAATGAAGACCATAAAGAATGACTAGTTGATGACAAGACAACATGACTGGACTCAACTACTAACTAGACCATCCTAAGTGACCTTGTAATCCACCAAGAAAGAGACATTACTTATCATCCTATATCATTAATGACCAATACAAAGCATTCATAATGTCTATCAACAAAGTTAAGATCAAGTATGTCAAAATTTCAAATGATTCTCATTCGTGGTAGTCAAATTTTGGCTAACATTCATGATTTCTTGAACCTCTTCTAGAGTTAGATCTCATGTCATTTGTGGTAGATTTTATTTTTCTTAGGGTTAATCATTTGGCATGTTCCTTTAGGATTTCATAAGACCTGATGTGTTATTCCTTTCTTCATAGGGTTAGATTTTATTTCACATATTGTTAAACATGATTTTTCTTAAGGCTTATACTATGTCATGATTTTATATCTGTTTAGCCTTAGCTATCATATGTTTGATTTCAAAACATTAATTGAATTCATTTTAAAATATTCCAAACCATAGGGTGATTGTACGATGTCTTTGATTTATGCTTGAATTGTATTTTCATAAGTGTTTGTATTATGACTCGTAGGTTAAATTATAAATTTGTTCATCATATTTATTTGATTATATATAGATCAAGCTTGTATAAGAAAAAAGGATTAGAGGAATGTGCTTAATTTCTATCCCTTCAAAATTTAATTTTTTGGTTGCAATAAATGTGCCTTCTTTGAATGACAATGTTGTGGATGGATCTCAAATGCAAAATGTATATGAATGTGAAGATTATTATGGTTATGAGGTTAAATTATAATAAAAACATAAAGAAGATAACATTTATATTATTAATAAATATGTTAGAGATAATCATGTTGACATATCTAGAATCATGAATGCATTGAAAGAAGGATCTTGTCAAAATTTACCTTCTTATGAAGTCATTTTGGAAATTATTTATAAAACTACACATGTCTATACTATTTATACTATTCCCTCTTCCTAAAATGTCATCTCTTCAACTTCTCAAGATGTTTCTATTATTTTTATCTTCTTATCAAAATTTAATTCCTAAAAATTCTTGACATCTTTCATTGCCCTATCAAGCCTTTCTAATATCTCAAATTTGTTCTCAAATTCTTCTCGTTCAACCATTACTTGGTTATTATATTTATAAAATTATTTACAATGTTTTTCACCCTTATATTATTTCCTCCATTCTAATTTATTTTACCATTTTACCTTTTATCTCTATATAAGATCCAAATTTTTTGAACATGATGCATATATTAAATAACACACAACAACAAATTTAATTGATTTCTCAAGGGTATCAAAATCCAAGTATTAGGGTCACTTATATTGATGTTATTCTCAACCCCTTATCTTATGGAGTACTTTCATATCCATTTCTAATCATAATTTTTGCTCCAAAGTTTGGATTTTTTGGTGGAAAAGGATACCCTTATCTCAAGTTAGATATTTTTATACCTCTTTCTTAGATTTTTATAAAAATAAAAAATATCTCCCTAAGCTACTTCTTTAGAACTTGAAGGAGTATTCACTTGATTGGTTCTATTCTTTAGCATGTGGATCTGTATATTCCTATGTCACAATATTAGTAGATGATTTTAGAACTTTATTTTCAATAAATACTCAAATGAAGGTCACATTTACAACTTAACTAAAATTATATAAGAATTAAATAAAACTATTAGTGAATATGTGATATGATTGAAGACCATGGTTAGTACAATGACTTATTAACTACTAGATAATGAGCTTCAAAGTATTTTTATCAATAATTTATTATCAATTAATAAGGAGAAAATGGATTTAAAAACTTATCAATATGTTGATGAACCTTGTCATGTAGTTAAATATTTTGAAGTTAAACTTATAGATGCTTTAATGCATAAATATAGGTCAAATGATTTAAATTGTGCAAAATTTCAAAATAAGCCAATATTTAATATTATAAGCTATGACCATGAGTTATAATGTAAGAGTGATGCTAAAAAGGTGGTTGATGCTATGGAGAAACCATTTAAGAGGATTGTGTATACTCACAATATTTTAAAATTTTATCAATTATTGATACTTTCTCTCTTGCAGGAAGCCATTGAGTCTCAACATCTCTGAGTGCATGCCTTAAAGGGTGTATCGAGAAAGGGGTGGGAAGAACATTGGTACTTCACAAGATTGTTGTTCCCTCTACCACAACTTAAAACTAACACAAACCTCTCATATACATTTTCCCAAGCTTTGACACCTCCCTTACACACTCTAAGCAATTCATTGCCTCAAATAGCCCCTACCTAATATAAAGCCTCTTTTTGTCATTTATCAAATAAATTCAGCTTAGGCTGACCATGTTTTCAAAATATAATCATTTTATGGGATTAGTTTGGCCCTAACTAGCCTTGTTTGGGACCTAACTACTTTATTTATTAAAAAATAGGGTCAATTGGGCTGACTTTGTTGGCTAAAACTTCAGACGAGTTTAGGGTTAGATATGACTATATAAACACATCCTTTTCAAAATTTTCATAAAGAGAGAGATAGGGATAATCATTTATTTATGCATCTTCTTATCCACCATTCTACTTGAGGAGACATTGCTTAGGGTTTCATAGTACACTTAGAGAGAAGAATCTTGTCTTATGAAAACTTGGGATTCATAGGAGGACCTTGGCTAAACTATAATCCATTATCCATCATTAGTTATTCAACACACACAACAACCTCTTATAAAGCACCATTGGTCAAGGGAGAGATTGAGGCCCAATGGGTTCATCTTCAAATGTAAGTATCCCTAATTCTTTCTCCTCTTTATTAAGTTGATAAATTTTCATTTATTATATTATGAATATGTTTCTCTATCCATGCATTAGGATTACCTCTACATTGAATTAAATAGAGTCATTATTTGCATGTTTACTTTTATCATCAAAATTTTCACCCTTGAGGAGGTTGTTCAAGCCTCCTAACTTAAGTGATATCATGGAGACACCTCTAAGCTATGGTTGGCATAATCATTGAGGTGAATCTATAGATAAGGCTAACTCCCTTGATGTTATCACCCTGAAACTACTACTAGACCTATTTCTTGTTGGGAAAAGGGAGATAGATCTGAAATTAAACTAAACTATGTAGGTAATGCACCAAATTAGCACCCTACACTTGACTATATTTCACTAATAAAATGACTTAGGCCTGAATCTAATCACACTACTCAACAAGGATCTTCAAGCATGAATATTTCAACATGGAGGTCATAGATAATGTGTTAAATAGAAGAGATAATCAATAGGTCTAAGGAAGACACTATTGACTTAAATCCACTTCTAAACTATGCAAGGCTATCCGAACTCACAATGTGACCTAAAAGAAGACAATCCATTTATAAATATGTAGGAGAGGAAAAATGAGAGAGAGAAGGCACTACTACTAACATTCATAAACAATCACACAAGTAAACTAATTATAGGCATTTGAAAAGGTAAAAAATAACTTTATTCAGCATTCAAATACATAATACAAGTGTTTAGTTGAGTAGGGATTTACCATACTCAAAAAAAGGATCCATAAAAAGCCATTCAAGGCAACATATATAGGAGAAATGAAGGAGAGAGAGAAGAGGCATAAGAGTAGTCTTTATGAAAAGTGTCATCCACCTTAATATAGTTGAAAAGACAAATGTAAGAGGCCAAGAAAACTCTTATAATCCTCTTTAACATGTGTTACTCAACTTGATGATGAATTTCACTAAGTGGCATAGGAGTTCTTGTTTGAAGAGTTACAATGCACTTCATAAAGGAAAAATTACAAATTGAAATATTTACACATGGAATATTGGCCTCATTGGAAACCTCCATGTCATTTTAGGCTCCTCAATACTTCTTCTATCTTTAATTTACACCTTTTATTCATACCTAGTCATGGAAGAGATTCCTCTTCATTATCTAGATAGGCTTGCTAGTTCATTAGGTCAAATTTATTTAGTATTAGCCATTCAAATGGAAATAATATATCCATGAGAACTTTCTACAAGGTTTATGGGCATATCTTAGAGCCTAAAAACCATGTTGTGGCATGACCCATAGCTTTTAAGTGATCCAACCATGCTTCTTTATCTCTAGTAGGTGACCATATCACCTTTTCATAAACACCATTGTATTACCTTTAGATATTAGATCTATAGGAACACTTTCAGAAGTAAAAGAGTGGATTTTGGGGTTTGAGAAGGTATAGGACCTTCCAAACCAACCTCCCCAATGGTTTTCATTTGTTCATAAACTCAAACACCCTATTTTGAGCCTAAAACCCTACAAAAGTATAACATTAAATGCATTTGTACATGTGAAAGTATAAAAAAATTGCATGGTGAGGACATTCTTGTAGTGAAGAATATTGTTTAGGTGTTTATTGGGCCAATTCAAGTCATATTCCTACATACAATCTTTTAGAGGCATGGTGTTATTTACTTTTTGTATGCATGTCTCTATGTTTATTTTTTAGAAGTTTATCTTGGGAAATATATTATCACATATATGTTTCAAGTAGTTAATTAATATAGTTTCATAAATATATCATTATTGTCTTGTTTCAAAATTATATTTGTGTGAATTATGGAAAGTTGTTTTAGGAAGGCAAATTATGATGAATTTGAAGAGTTGTTTCATATTTCAACATAGTAACATAGCCATAAGCATATACCCTAATTGCAATTATGACATTAATCTATCATATAGTGTTCCTAAATTGAGGTGACATTGAAGAAAGGACGATGATACATGTTCACTATTTTTATAGTATTTTAGGTTAGATATGATCCCAACATCTTGTCCAAAAGGTTCACAAAATGTCAGATTTTTGGATGATATGCGGAAATGTTATAAGTTACAAGGTATATGAGAATAAACCTCAAGGATTCCACCCTTAATTACATGTGCATACATGTATAACATTTAAAATAAATAAACATATATACTATCAAGGTAGAATGACTACCAATATATTAAACTCATATGTGCAGGAGTGCCAAAGGTCCTCCTCACATGAAGAATACAATACAAAATAACTTATCTTCATCTATCCACTCTATCTTCTTATATAGATAAGTAAGGAGGTTTAAGATAGTAAGGAAGCTTATATTTAAGGACATTAGCTCAAAATAAACAAACCTTATGTTGAGGATAATCACAAAAGATATTCTTATTTCTAAGTGACTTATAAATAAATCATTATAAAAGAGTTACAGATAATGATTATTTATACATAGCTTATAAATAAAATATGGATACTGGTGTGCACATGAGATGTGTATTATCCATAAAAACTATAATTACAAATGTATATTAGACAATATAATAATGTATGTCCTAATATACAATAACATCTTTCCTTAAGATGTACTCTAAAAAAATAGAGGATGAATAAAGCTACACTAGCCTAAGTAAGCTTAGAAAAGATGTTGTGCCTATAATTATGTGTACATCAATAAACTCTCTTAAAATTAGCTTAGCAAAGTGAAAACCTGAGTTAACACTTTGATATAGGTCCTTAAAACTAGGCCATGTTAGGTACCTATGTACAATAAGTTAAAGAATGTAATGATCATGAGAATGAATGAGTTGAAGATGATGCTAAATCATTTCTATATGTTGATGGAGGCCAAATAGTGATAAGGTAATTATGGATGCCATTATATCTTGTCATGATACATGGGTGTTAGCTATTGTAATCACCAAGTCAATAAATAAATTGTGTTGTATATGAGGATCTATTTGAAATTATAAGATGTCAAACATAAATGACACACGGGCATTTAAGCGGTATATATTTGATGAAAAAGGCTTGAGTGAAATAGATATACTTTTCAAGATGATAAGTAAGCACTCTCCAAGTTGTCAAGAAACATTGGACCAAGAACAACCATTCTGAATATGGATCCCAACAAAATGATGTGCCAATATGTATCACATATATGTAGAGGTATCAGCCACTTATTGAAAAATGCCTATATAGAGAAACATTTGAATGTATTGATGTGAGAAAAAAATGTATTTTCTAAACATGATAATTTTTTAATGTGTAAGATTAGTGGCTAAAAATTTTGTGAGCGGAAACCCTTTATTTTGAAGAGGACAAATTTGTTATGTGGATAATCAATGGTCAAACTTATATGAGAAGATACTCTTTTCTTTGAAAAGGATGAATTTTAAATAAGTTCTTATATAGATAATAAATGGACAATTATGTGCCTATAAGGTAGGAATTATTGATAAAAATATAATTACAAGTACATATTAGAGAATGCAATGTTTTATGTCCTAGTATACACTAGATTAAAAACCACATCAGATCCAATTTCACCTCAATCAGGGATACCTTATGTTAGGTTGTGGAGCTAAAAGCTTCACCAGGATGTGAACAGGAGGAGTTGCTGAAGTTTCATAGACACTAGTGTTGGTCAGGCCAACCGACGTCAGTCAAGAGTGGACAGGAATCTACCAACATCGGTCATGGATCAGCCGACATCGGTTATCCCCAGGCAGACAAGGACCGATGTCAGTCGCCTGTGCAGTTCCAAAACTGCGAGTTGATGAATAGTTTGTTAACGAACTAGTTGTTTACATATTAAGAGGCTAATTATAGTCTTGAGTTGTGAGTCTAATTATTGTAATTAAGAATGTCTAATTATTGTATGCATGAGATCTATATAATAGACTCATGGGCTGTATTGTAAAGTGTACTAGAGTGAGAGAGAAAAGATTAGCTCCTTCAAAAGAGAGAGAGCAAGAGTGCTAGATAGCCAAGAGGGCTTATAGAAGAGAGCAGGGATTAGCTTCTCCTAGTTCCAAAGGGGTGCTGAGTGTGTATGATCAGGGAGAGTTGTAGGTTGTGCAAGTTTTAGTAGAAGATCCACCGGGTACTGGTTGAAGAATCATAAGAACTTGGTGAGGCAAGGACAAAGGTTCTTCAGGTTGTAGAGACATCTACATGGTAAGTAAGGTCTGGTGATTTGCAGGTTGTTGCAAGAGAAGGGAGATCTACTTGGAGTATGGTTGTGTACTTGGTGTACTGGCAGCGTTGTTACTGACTGGTGGAGGTGAACAACAAATCTGTGTTTGAGTTGATTATTTTGATCGTAATTGAGAGAGTGAAGTGTTGGAGGAGAATTACAGGTGAACCCTAGAAGTATGGGAGCTCTAGAGGTGTGGGAAGAAGAAGTGTGGCATCTTCTTTATTATATTTTCTTCTGATTGAGTATTAATACAATTGGGTATTGTCTCTCATATTCTGTGTTGTTTCATATTTCTAGTTACTTATCATTCTGGTTAAATTTCATGTTTAGTTGCTAATACAAAGGTAATCAAGTGTGCCCTTAGTGGGTAGTAGTTCCTATCAAAGTGGTATCAGAGCATGTTTGTTGTTCTAGATTACCTGACAAGTGGTATCAGAGCTAAGGTTGCAGGAGCAGGTGGACCAGGTTGGTACCAATCTTGATAAGTTGGTATTAGAGGGTGGTTAAGTTACTAATAGGTTGTATCAGATCTGGTTAGTGTTTGTTGATTACAGGTCACTCACAAGGGTTTCAGATTGAGTGGGAGTATAGCAATGGCAGAAGAAAGTAAGCTACGAATGGAGAAACTAAATAACATGAATGGGCAGATTGATGGAAAGAAAGAGCAGGTAAAGAAATATTGTTGGTTGGTAGCAGATCAACATGAAGAAGCAGATGCTACAGGTGTTGTTGCACATGATGCTCTAGATAAAGTAGAATCTTGGTCTATAGATTCTGTTTCCTCTTTCCATGCAGCCTGAAATAGAGCATCTTTTCATGAGTATGTCCAGGGAGACTTTGGAGAGATTTATTTAGGGGTTGGTGAGCCTTGTTAGATTGTTGGCAAAGGGGAAGTGAAGCTGAAATTGTAGATAGGTAACACACGGGTGTTGAATGAGGTCATGCAGGTACCAGTCTTGGAGATGAGTCTAATTTCTTCAAGAAAGTTGGGTGATGAGAGATGCAAAGTAACTCTCATAGCGAATGCACTTGAATTAGACGGTGGTAAGAAAGTAGGTATCCTTTATCTATCTACTTATATTGCTGATTCACCTTCTATTGTAGAGATGTGGCTTTGTAGGATTGGTCACATATGTAAGAAGGGAATGCATGTTCTTAAGCGGAAGACAGATATCTTTGACAAACTTAAGAACTGGAAAGCCTTGGTGTTCATGGAGGAGATTATGGATAGAGATCAGCTGAGGGGACTAAATTATTCTGAGCAGGAATGTGTTAATTTGGATAGGGTTTTGATCCAAGGGGAGCTCACAGGTAAAAATTCATCACTCACAAGAAAACACAGGTACTGGCATTAGTCATTAGAAATTGATGTCAAACAGACAGGTACCGACGTCGGTCATGTGTAGATCAGCAGAGTCGGTGGTGTCAGGCAGGTGGAGATCAACGTCGGTCAGGGGGAACCAATGTCGGTAGTAAGGGTCAGTCGCAGAGAACTGACGTTGGTCGGGTGCAGACTGGGAGTTGGCTGAGATCAGTCACTAGAACAGATGTTGGGTGGACAACAAGCTGTCAAAGAGTCTCAAATGCCCATATGGAGGACTGAAAGGGTAAGTAAACCTCATATTTGTTGTTCACCTTCTTACTTGTTACTCACTAATGGTCAAGAACTAGGAAGACGTGAAGAGGCAATGCAGGTAGAATCTAGGAAATAGTGGGAGCATGGCATGAATTCTTCAGAAGAGAACGAAGCAGGAGTTTTGGTAGAGTTTCCAGCTGGGATAAAAGCACTGACAGATGAATGGATTCCCAGGTTAGAGAAGAGAGTGGATGGATACGTGATGGAAGGCCAAGGTATATGGTCTTGAGGAAGCTATAGGACAGTGGTACAGGTTTTGACAGGTGGATGACAAAGCAAGGCTTCAGTCAATGTCAGTGTAACTATTGTGTTTATCTTTACCGAGTTAGATGATGATTGCAACATTATCCTATTACTGTTGTGTGGTTGCTTGTTGCAGGGTTACACATGCAGGGACTTTCTAAGCTAAAGGTAAAGTTAGTTCAGAGGTATGCCATGAAGAATTTGGGAGTAGTGAAATTCTTTGGCATAAGAGACATGAAAGATCACAGGTTGATTTTGTCTCCAGTGGGAGCTGATGTGAAGAAGGTGTTGGCGAGGTTCAATACGTAGGATGCATAACTAATAAGCACACCAAGGGTTGGATAGTTCAAGTTGAGCTTAGAACAATGTTCAAATTCACATAAGGTCTGGTGTAGACCTGAGTTTTCCCAAGCAGTGGGAGTTGTCAGAGAGTTTGGAGCCAATTCAGAGAAGGTGGATTCTCAGGTATCTCAGAGGGACTAACAACAGGTTAACATGCTATGCAGGGTCAGGGACTTCACTACATGGGTTTGTAGGTTCGAATGTGGCAGGTTACTTGGATGACAGGAGGTGCACCATAGATTGTGTGGTGGTTGGTCTTCAAGATTGAACTTGAAGAGGGATACAAGCCAAGAAATGAATTAGATGAAGGTATAGGTACAGGTACAGGTGCAACTATTTATCTCCAAGTGGGAGATTGTTAGGTTGTGGAGCTAAAAGCTTCACTAGGATGCGAATAGGAGGAGTTGCTAAAGTGTCACAGACACCGGTGTCGGCCAGGCCAACCGACATCGGTCAGGAGTGGACAAGAAACTGTTGACATCAGTCATGGATCGACCGATGTTGGTTATCTCTAGGCAGATAGGGACTAACGTCGATCGCCTGTACGGTTCCAAAACTGTGAGTTGATGAACAATTTGTTAATGAACTGGTTGTTTTCATGTTAAGAGGCTAATTATAGTCTTGAGTTGCGAGTCTAATTATTGTAATTAAGAATGTCTAATTATTGTATGCATGAGATCTATATAATAGACTCATGGGCTGTATTATAAAGTGTACTAGAGTGAGAGAGCAAAGATTAGTTCCTTCAAAAGAGAGAGAGCAAGAGTGTTAGATAGTCAAGAGGGCTTGTAGAAGAGAGTAGGGATTAGCTTCTCCTAGTTCCAAAGGGGTGCTGAGTGTGTATGATTAGGGAGAGTTGCAGGTTGTGCAAGTTTTGGTAGAAGATCCACCGGGGTATTGGTTGAAGAATCATAAGGACTTGGTGAGGCAAGGACAAGGGTTCTTCAAGTTGTAGAGACATCTACATGGTAAGTAAGGTCTGGTGATTTGCAGGTTGTTGCAAGAGAAGAGAGATTTACTTGTAGTATGGTTGTGTACTTGGTGTACTGGCAGCATTGTTACTGACTGGTGGAGGTGAACAACAACTCTGTGTTTGAGTTGATTGTTGTGACCGTAATTGAGAGAGTGAAGTGTTGGAGGAGAATTACGGGTGAACCCTAGAAGTGTGGGAGCTCTAGAGGTGTGGGAAGAAGAAGTGTAGCATCTTCTTTATTGTATTTTCTTCTGATTGAGTATTAATACAATTGGGTATTGTCTCTCATATTATGTGTTGTTTCATATTTCTAGCTACTTATCATTCTAGTTAAATTCCGTGTTTAGTTGCTAATACAAAGGTAATCAAGTGTGCCCTTAGTGGGCAGTAGTTCCTGGCAAAGTGGTATCAGAGCATGTTTGTTGTTCTAGATTACCTGATACCTTAGAGGATAAAATAGGATTTAAAGTACCTTTTTGATGTTCAAAATTATTTTAAATTCTTTTTATTAATTAAAAAAATATGGATTTGTAACTAATTTGTTTGAATGAAATTTGTGGTTTATTATGTCAAATATATATTATATGGGAATCTATTTATGTGTGTTAAAGGTTGTTTTGTAAATAGTGACTTTAATTGAATTGATCGAGTTGCATGTAAATTTCCACAAGGTATTGGAGCAAAGTTTTAAAATCTTTAATTCTTCCTTATCACCACCATCACCTTCTTCTTCTAATAAGAAGGGATTTGCCCTATTAATCTAGTATATATTGTAATAATTTCCTTCTCCATATTCGATATGATGTTAGATTTGGGCATTATTGTAACAACACATTTTTTTCATTGATCTTTGTCATTAATGTTTTTATCCTCGCTTTCCAATAATGTTCATGTTGGTACTCATAATTTTTTGTGACATTGGTTAGTTTGTCATACCACTTTTTTGTTGAAGCAATTTTGTGGAGTTTGACTGAATTTGGTGTCATATCCTCAAAGGTGTTTTTAAACCATATTCTGTGTCATGCAAGGACCTATTTTTACATAATCTCCTCCTACCTTCAACATATTTTGTCACTTTTATCTTACCTCTCATATGAAAAAATTATTTCTTTTGTATTGTATTCATACATGTGTTATGGATTACTCTTTTGGTTTTGGAGCTTCTCATTTAATTATTAGATATCTATTTGACCCAACATCTATGTTAGATAACTTTGCATTAACATCAATATAACTTAGTTTTGGAGTTTTTATGTTGGTCATAACATCTTGCTTGACTTGACATATTCATATATAACTTATTTTTCTATGTTAATTGTTTCATTCTTCCTTTACAACATCATTAACATCAACATTTCAGTATTCCACCATTCATCACTTTAGCTTCCTAATGCTCTACTACATTATACCTCTTTCAACCTCCACCATTATGAAAATTATCATCTCATCTCAAATAAAAATACAAAGATGTAATAGAAACATAATATATAAGCAAACACACATATTGTGTCCACACGTGTCCACACAATGCAAACAATTACACAACAAAAGAAAGAATAGAAAATTAAATGAGTGTGTGCCTACTTAATCATATAACTAAAATAAACCAAATAAAATGTCTATTACTTGAAATCAAGATACATTAAATAAACATTTAAGTACAAAACAACAATAATAAAAACATTTTGGATGAAATTTTATTTTTTATTTAATAATTAAATTATGTTGAATTTAATTATATAGTGAGTATATATAAGGAACTTTATGCATGCAATAAAATATTAGTGTCTACACACACTTTCCTCGATTAATTGGAATGATTTTTATCACATTAGTTGACTATGTATCACTATACTTTAAGTTGGTCATCTTTATATCCAACCATCTCACAAATCCAAGCAATAACAAAGGTCATGTAAAGGCTAGTCACAATCTTTGAGTTGATAATTATTTGTGCTTGAGTTTTTATGCAAATTTGTAATATAAATATGCTTTAATAATTTGAATCTGAAAATATAAATTTAATATTGTCTAATTTGTTATTTATGTTGTTCATCTATCGAGACATGTAAATAATGTAGTGGATTTGCATTCAATTATATTTATAGTTATACAAACATCCAATTAATTTTGGTGAAATATGAAAAAGTTACCAAATTGATGGTTGAATTCTAAGAATAAATAAAAAGTATGTGTGATTTGAGCATGTTTTCTTTTTGACACTCACTTGCTCAATGTCATTATAATAAATCCTATTCTGTCAATTAACAATCCAGATTTGGAAATTATTTGGAGCATATTTATATTTATATTGATATTGATATTGTGAAATTTGTATTGTGCCCTCTCATCAAGCAGACCACTATTTGTAATATCATTTTTCTACGTTAAAGGGAAGGGTGTCCATTGAAATTGGAAAAGATATTCAAAATGCAAACATGAAGAATTTCTCAACGTCCAAACAAAATTTCCTCTCCATATTTCGTATTAGTGAGGCAAATGCAGAATTTTGATCTTTTGTATGTTAAAATTCCCAAAATGTACGATCTCTTACCATCGATGAATATTAGTCATTATCGTTCCCTGTGTCAGCGCAGGATAGGAATATTAGTCATTATCGTTCCCTGTGTCACTGCCAAAACATGGGAAGGGATGGAATATGACAACTATCATACGATATGACAACTATCATACGATATGAAAACTGTTTTAATTGTCAACCCATTTTTATATTATTAAATAAGATACATTTAAAAGAATATTTTAAAATAACTTTTTAAAGAATATTTAAAAATTAATATGTTAAATTTAGAAAAAAAATTGTAATATGTAATATGATAAAATTTAATTGGTTCGAAAAAAAAAGTTATTTGTCCAACTGAAACCATTAATATCTTACTTTAACAGGTACTAATAAATACACTAAGGATCCATACCTATTATCTTATCCATATTGTCATACCAACAACAATTAAGGTAATGTGTACATGGACCGACTTCGCTAAAATATTTACAAAGAAAATTTTAATAGTACACAACAATGGCATAATGATAAATGTAGTAAATGTAAACATAAATGATGTAAACTAGAAAGAAAAAACATATAAAAGAAATTAAGGAAAATCATTTACTCGATAAACCAAGGATTTGACATAAATTGCATCGAGATAATCTCCCAACCTCAAATTTTGATATTAAATTATGAACAGGAGAGACTTACATATCTCTAGATTTGTAGTTATGAAATATGAGATCACGAATACTTTGATTTGTAATATGGCCCTTGATAATATTTGGAAAATGGTGTGGCTTGTTAGAGGGAGGTTATAATACACTAGCTAAGGTCACTTTCTTTGTAAGTATTCAATATACTTTTTTAATCACATGTACATAAAATGTAGAATATACAATATATTTTAGACACCTAAAAAAGGACTTCATGTATTTATTAGTCATTAATTTACATGATTTTAGAGTATTTATGTATTTGTTATTATTGGTTTAAATTAGACATTATTTACATGTTTTTAAATCATCATGTCCCCCTTTATTCTATCTTTTTCCATTCTATGTCTTTTTTTTTGGTTTAATGATGGGTTTCTAAAAAATGTACTCAATAATTTTTTGGGGGCCTAAAATTGCAGTGAGTATATTTTTGAGGTCAAGTGGTTTAGGTCAGTGGTTTGATTGACTGATGAATTACTATATTCATTGGAGGGTTGTTTTAGATATTGTACATCATTTAGGGTCTTAACAAATATCTATATATGATATTTATGAATTATATATCACATTAGTCTTGTACACTTGGAAAAATCAAACATTGGTTATTCCTCTCAGTTCTAGACTTTTTATGCTTCAACAAGTCTTGCATCTACTCTCTATTATGCCCCTTGGTCTATCTCTTAGTTCGACCAATATTATGTTAATGACCCAAGCCTTATATCTTGCCCAAAATGTTTAAAACATGCTTATCTTGTACCTCTACAAGTTTTGAGATTGTACTTATTTTTTTGCTCTCTAAACACTTGTATCTTGGACAGACACCTGCATCAATTCAAGTGTCATGCCCCGACGCAAGGATTTAGTGTCCTAAAGTCATCTAATTTTTAAATGAAATGTATCCTAATGATTGACCTAAATGATATTACGTGATATATGATCTAATAAAATTAGTATAATTATAAGATCAACCCTCATTCATTCCTCACCTAACACATACCAATGCAACTTACTAAAAACATTCAATAAAAAATTCAAGCAAGTAAAGCTTCCTTATTTTCTCTTATTTCCATATCAATCATAAAGACTACACATCTATAAATTTAAACTACTGAAGAAGTAACCCAAGAACTTAATTTTCCAAATTATAAGCTAAATCATTGTTATACTTACTTCCCACATATTACATGAACAAAATACTTTTTAAATATATAAAACACAATATATATAAATATAAATATATAAATATAGATAATCACCTTAATAGAAAATAAACATAAATATAAAAAGCACCATATATAAAAATAAATATGGTGTTTTATTATATACATATACAATACTTTTTTATATGTAAAATGTTTTTATTTATAAATATATTTGTTTTTTATTTATGATACTTTTATACATATAAAAAAATACATCTATACATCACTTTATACATTAAAAAATCACTTTACATACAAATAAAAGTATTTTATATATGAAAAATTACCAAACATAAAAAGAACACCTAATATAAATGCTATATTAAAAAAAATACATCTAAAAATAAAAATACTTTATAATAAAAATTTTTTATATTTAAAAGAAAATAAACAATTTATATATAAAAAATCATTTTATATACATAAAATACATTATATAAAAAACAATCGTGTATATAATACTTTATTTATATAAAAATATCTTATTTACATTAATTATATTAAATATATATTATATTTTTATTTATATATAAAGTACTCTTTTAATATATAAAGTATTTTTTTAATATAAAATACTTCTTTTATTAATATAGTATTAAAGTAATTTATAGTACCGTATGTATAAGGATCTTTTATTTATACGTAAATAACTTTATTTTATATGTAATATAGTGCTTTTCTGGTGCTTTTTATATTATTATACTTTATATATACGTACACAACATTTTTTATATAAATAAGATACCTTATATACAATGCTTTTATTTACATATAAAGTGATTTTATATATTTATAAATTGCGTGAATTTATATGTTTATAAATTGCTTTTATTTATGTGTAAAGTGATTTTTCGTTAACAGTAAGGAAGAAGTAATTTTTAAAATGAGAATAGAAAAAGAGACATTCAAGAAGCATTAAAAGATCCTCTTAATCTCAATCCTAGAGATTCCAAGATCCTTTTCCAATCTTGCTATCTACATTCGTTTTCTCATTATTCTTTATATATATATATATATATAAAGTGTTTTTATTTATATGGATAAAGTGATTTTTTTATTATATATGGTGTTTTTAATTATAAGGTTCTTTTTTAATATATATAAAAAAGTACATTATGTATTAAAAAAATAACGTATATTAATAAAACATTATATACATAAAAGATGCTTTTATTTATATGTATAAAATGATTTTTTATTATTTTATATATACGACATTTTTTTATATAAGGTTTTTTTCTCTATATTAAAGAAAAAATACATTATGTATACAATAACATCGTGTAGTACTCACTCTACCAGAGAATCACCTATTGACCAATTCTAACAAACATTTTATATAAATAAAACACATTATATTAAAAAAGCACCCATTTATATATGGGTGCTTTTTTAATATAATGTGTTTTATTTATATAAAATGTTTGTTAGAATTGGTCAATAGGTGATTCTCTGGTAGAGTGAGTACATAAGAATTCTATAACAACAATGACCCTATTTGTATTTGGAAATATGTGAGGATGTGCAATAATTGTTTGATGTATTAAACTTGCTGTCTTACCAATTATCTTCTCTATTATAATAGCTCGGTGAAGACGAATATAAATAAGGAGTAGGGGGAGTTAACTCACATAAGAACTCAATGTGAGACTGAGTATAATTCACTATAGAACTCACAGAATAACTCATAGTGGTACTCATTTGAACTCCAGGTGGAACTCTATGTGGAACTCACCCTCTCACTCAATTAACCTCTTATCACACTCAAGTAAGTTGAAGTTATATGTTTAGGAATAATCTATTTAATAAATAAATGGAATAATAAATATCCTACACCAACACCCCACTTTATGTGTAGTTTAGGTGGGTAGAAAAGAAAAAATGGGTCTCGACAACAAGGTCTGATGAGGTACCCAAGTAAAATGAAACTCTCAAAAAGTGGAGTAAAAGGTGAAAACCCAATGAGAAAAAGCTCCTCCCAAAAGATAGATAAAGAAAAGAAAGTAGGACTAGAAAGACCACTTCAACACACCCTTTAAGAAAAGCTTAGGTGGGATGGATAATTGGGTCCTAACAATGAGGCTTGATGAGGTACCCAAGTACATAACAATGATACCATCTTCATAAAAAAAAATGATGAATGTGTGTCTTCACAAAGAAGAGAGAGAAGATAAGCATAAAATTTTACATGAAGAATGTTGTAGTAAGTCCCTTTGCAACAAATTTGTCTCTTCTTTTTAGAAGAAATAAATCATGAGCTATCAAACTGTTGAATTTACACTCAAGTGGAATGCAAATAGAAAACATGATGTAGATCTCATGAAAATGCTAAAAAGTCTCCATGCTAGTGCTTAAATGTGTCAAAGCTTGATCAGGGATCACAAACCTAATTGTAGAAGGTGGAAATAAAGAAGCATACAATGAAGGGGAGAAAACATGAAGGTTTATAAGTACCCTCATTACATATAGAGAAGAAGAATGACATGGAACATTCATTAACATAGTGTTCATGTAAAGAGGAGAGCAAGGCTCAACAACCATTGAAACTAAAGACTGGTCTACAAATAAAGCACTTAGATCTGCAAGATGAATGCCCATAGAAAATTATGAGTCGTCGATACTCTCAATGTGTATACTCTCATTGAAATCAATAAAGTCTTCCAAAATTTAAGTTTGTAAAGGCTCTGGAAGAGAAACAATTTGCATAGAAACATATGTAGAATCTGTAATGAGACAACTAAGGTCTGATAGAATCTCCTCATGTAGTGGGGGATCAAAGAAGGAAGTGCACTATCCACATGGATGTATCATCACAAGAAATAAAAGTAATAGGTGAGAGTATAATAGTCTCAAAAGAGACAATAAGAAGAGGAGGAGGAGGTGTGATGTAAGTCATAGTAGGATCCTTGAAAAGACTCTGAAGAGTGATCCAAACAATGGAGGGACACTTTGTGTACCCCATATGGTTGTGTAAATCACATAAAATGTGTATTAATAAGTGACCATAAACACAGTCATAAGAGTTGTCCCAATCATCGTATTGACTTGAGTTAATAAGAGTAGGAATCTTTCCATATAAAAATAGAATAAGGTCTTAATCTATGAGTGAACGTTCCATGTACACATGCCATGAAGCATAATCAGTCTTCCCAAGAAGGACCACTAATACAGACTCAACCTTCCTCTTTTGGAGTCTCTCAAATGGAATCACTATGACTAAGAGAGGACACCGAGGAAGTGCAAGACTGCACAATATAAACTACAATAAACCCCTAAAACATGCTCATGAATGGGATGTTGGGCACAATCGAGAATGCATCTAAGTGATAAATTAGTGATGGAGTGATGATGGATAATGCATGTTCAGAATGGAGATGTTAGAACATCTATGTGTGATTAATTAGTGTATGAAGTACAATGCAAAAACTAATAAGACCCATAGCACAACTAACCCCCCTGAATATGGCACTTTAAAACTTTAGTGCATTTTTTAATGAAAATAGAAACAATACATGGGAAATGAATAAATATAAATCTTTTAAAAAGATGACGCTGAATTTAGAGCTACTGATCAAAAGTTATTATTATTTTCCTGTAAATAAAGCCTATTTAATAAAACTTATACTAAAACTTTAAAAATCTTGACCAAATAGAAGGTAATGTAGCCTTCCAACCACTTTTTAGAACCATAATGTAACTAAGAACCTCCTCAATCCAACCAAAGTAAAAAGCTATGCCCTTATACAATCTTGTAAGCACTAAAGTAAGAAATATGCCACTTAAAGCATAAATACAAGGAGTTTTAATTAAATAACTAAAAATCTATTTTAAATGAAATTAAAAAATGATTTAATTTTAATCATTTTATGGCATTGAATTAGGCTTTTAGACTTAATGAATTAGAGAAGAGAAAATAAGAGGTTCAAATGGGCACCGCCATTCAACAAGGAAGAAACAGGGTCATCATTGGAAGTTTCAGGAGCAAGGTGCAAGTGTACGCTATCATAGGAGAATGAAAGAACATTTAACACTACCATGGGAGGGTTTTAGCTGGATATATGAAGACAATGGAAGGTTGTTGGAGTGAACCAAGTGTTTGTGAGAGGATAGAAAGGGCTTGGTGGGCCATGAATCTGCATAAAGGTCATCTGATAGGTCATTAAATGTGAAACATAAAGGAAGATGTCAAGGTGGAAAGTGAGAACTAGGGTTTTGAGGAGACTAGCCCAACTCTATTAGAAATATTATGATAGTGAGGTTGATGGTAGCCTATTAAGCAATAGAAAACAACCTTTGAACATGCTATTTATCACTTGAAATCATGTTTCGGCCTCAATGTCATGACCCAGGTGGATGTCATTGTGGACTGAAAGATTGGATCTAGCAGTAGAAGGTCATTGGATAGGTCGAAAGAACTAGGTCATGAGTCTTAAGAAAATAATAAAGGATGATGCATCCTCCTTAAAACAAGACCAAGATTGACTTTTTAGATTTTCCCAAAACCCTACAAATAAGATTGATTGATCTGATTTAATCCAAGAAGAAATAATCCACGTTGGAAAGAAGCATGTGAGAAACCATTGTAATCACCAACCAGGTCATATAAACTCCAAACCAGTCATTTGATCTCTGTAACACATCAAGAAAAAAGAATTCCACCACCAAGAATAGTAATACCCCTAGATTGTGCATGGAAAAAGACGATGAGCTGGAAACCATGTATCCGTCTCATAGATTTTCACAACTAAGATTACATGAAAATGTAAATAGAAGTAATATACAAATTTCTCTTAATAAATTTAAGAGAAAACAAAATAAAAATCAATAGATAACTTAACGTTCATTAATAGAACCTAAAGCTATGACAACATGTCAGAATTGGCTAATAGGTGATCTTTTAGTAGAGTGAAAACACCATAATTCTACAACAACAATGACCCTACTTGTATTCATAAATATGTAAGAAAAGGATGTGCAATAAATATCTAATGTATTAAATTGTCTTGCTCACCAATTATTTGTTTTATTATAATAGCTTGGTGAAGAGGAATATAAATAAAAAGTATGGGGAGTTAACGCATAGAAGAACTCAAAGTGGGATTGAGTGTAACTCACTATGGAACTCTTAGGAGAACTCACAGTGATACTCAGTTGAACTTCAGGGAGAACTCAAGATGGAACTCACCCTCTAACCCACTTAACCTCTTATCATACCTAAGTAATCTAACACTGAATGTGTAAGAATAATCTATTTAATAAATGAATGGAATACTAAATATCCTACACCAACAATATTTTATTTATATATAAAGTAATTTAATCATATATATATATATATATATATATATATATATATATATATATATATATATATATATATATATATATACATACATACATACATATACATACATACATATATACATATACATACATACATATATACATATACATATATATATATATATATATATATATATATATATATATATATATAATAAAATTTTATACATAAAATGTTGTTTTTATATATAAATAAATAAATCATGTGTACACACAAACGATACTTTTATATATAAATAAAACACCTTTATATATATAAAGGGTGCTTTATTTTATATATGTATGGTGCTTTTTTATATATTAATAAATAAATTACCTTAATAAATGAAGTACTTTTTTTTTCTTTTATATATATATATATATATATATATATATATATATATAACACCATATATATAAAATAAAATATTTTACATATAAATAAAACAACTTTATATTAAAAACTCTTTGTTATAAAGTGCTTTATTTATTAAGGTGATTTATTTATTAATATATAAAAACAACACTTCATATATTAAAAAAATTACTTTATATTTATAAATAAAAGCACTTTATATATAAATAAGAACATTTTATTATATATAAAGAAACATCACATATATATAAAAACACCATATATAAGGAAAATATTATATTACATATAAACAAAAGTATCATATATATATATATATATATATATATATATATATATATATATAAAATACTTTTATTTATATATAATATAATTATTTTTTATATATTATATTTTTATTTATATATACAATGTTTATATATAAATTGTAGTTTTTTATATTAATAAATAAAAAATCATATATATAACTTTATATTAAAAAAATATTAAACTTCAATATATATATATATATATATATATATATATATATATATATATATATATCGCACCATATTTATTAAGTATTACAAAAAACACCTTAATAAATAAAACACTGTGTGTAAAAAGGTATCACATATAAAAAAATACCAAATCTAATATATTTTTTTATATACGGTGTTTTTATATATACAGTATTTTTTAATATATAAAGTAATTTTTTAATTATATATATATAAAAAGTGCTTTTATTTATATATAAAGTATTTTTTTTAATATATAAAATGTATTTTTTAATATGTAAAATGTTATATATATATATATATATATATATATATATATATATATATTACTTTTTTATTATATAAAGTGCATTTCGATATATATATAACATATTTTTTAAATATATAAAGTACTTTTATTTATATGTAAAGTAATTTTTTTAATATATAAATTATTTTTATTTAAATATATATAAATTATTTTTATTTACATATATAAAGTACTTTGATTGTGTTTGTGTAAAGTGCTTTTATATATATGTAAAATGTTTTTTTATATATAAAATATTTTTTTGGATATATAAATTGTTTTTATTTTTATATAATTTATTTTTTAATATAAAGTGTTTTTATTTATATATGATGTTATATATATATGTTTCATATATGTAAAGTTTTTTTTTATATGCAAAATATTTCTATTTATATATAGAATGCTTTATATAGGTATATTCTTTTTATTTTATATGATAATTATATATATATTACCCTATATATAAATAAATAAAGTACCTTAATAAATAAGACACTTTTTTATATATAAATAAATCTCTCTATATATAAAATTAATCATCTTTATTTTATATATATAACTTAATTATATACAATAATTATATGTATATATTTTGATTGATTTATATATATAAGGTGATTTTAATTATATATACAGTATTTTTAAATATAAAGTGTGTTATATATATATATATATATATATATATATATATATATATATATATATATATATATATATATATATATTATTTTATAAAAAAACACAAAACCTAAAAAAGCACTTTATATGATATTTTTAAATAACTCATTGTATATATATATATATATATATATATATAAAGGTGATTTATTTATATAAAAAAGTATTATATATATGCTAAAAAACACTGTGTATATATGGAAAAAATTACCATTAAAAAATCACCCTACATATACAAAAAAATACCATATATATATATATATATATATATATATATATATATATATATATAAACACCAATATGAATGAAGTAATATATATATATATATATATATATATATATATATATATATATATTTCAAAAGAAAAAGTGTTGATTTGTTATTTCAAAATAATTGAAATATACATCCAATATTCCATCCTAGTGGGACGAGTATAGAGATAAAGAAACCCTTGAACCATAAAAGTTTAGAGAGAAAGCAGAGAGTACTATCAAATGGCAAATACAAGAAGGGATAAAAACATATCCAATTAGTGGGGAAGCCATGCCTCAACCCATCCACAAATAAAAATTTGGTCCTTAGTTCAGGAGGACCAAGGAAATTTCAACTCCATCAATACAGTAAGTGCAAACCGTTAATTTAGTTGAGGAATATCTCCCTCTCGGTGTGAGCACCATAAATACATGTGAATTTTATACATACCTGACCAAAATAAATATTTCAAGCATTCTTTACCAAGATGTCCACCACTCGATTATGATCCCAGTATATGTGGGTGAAGGATATGCATTGGAAATTCATATCAAGTGATCTTACATGATCCAAGGTATGACGTAGTGAAATGTTTGAACAATTTACCTCCCCATTTAGCCAATTGCAGACATTCAAAAAGTTTGAATATACAATGATTTCTAAAATCCCATAATCTTGTGCTAATTTGAGGGTAGTGAGAATGGCTTGTAATTATGCCTTGTTGTTTGTGCTCCAACCAGTTCCTTGCTTGAATTCTATCTCATTCTTGTTGAAAATGGTAACACCACCAATGTCATTACAATGTGGGTTCCCCCTAGATGCCCCATCACAGAAGGCATATGGATTAGAGGTGTCCAACTGAAGAGGCTTTATGCATCACAATTGCTTTCCTCTAACTGGTGAGGGAGGTAGCAAGGAGTGTTTGTATTTGTACAGAGTGGAGTAGACCGATGGATTTTTGTCCTTAAAAATGGCTTCATTCCTAATTATCCAAATGGCTCAGGTGATCTGAAGCAGAAGGTGCATCTGAGCAGCATGAGAGTCTTGTGTTGCATTTGAATTTTCCCATGAAGAGAGAAAAGTGTCACTACCCCAATTAATACCATGTGTCTGAGAGGTTGTGGTATCCTAAAAAAATCTAATGAAGGGCATTGAACAAATAAATGATTAACAAATTCTTCAACATTCCAGCATAGGAAGCATAAAACCAAACCATTCCACTCCCTGTGATAAATATTATCCCATGTTAAGACTCTATTTTTTAGGGCAATCCAAAAATGTAGAATGGTTTTGGGGGGTGCCCTGATCTTCCACAAACCCTTTCACCACCATGGCACATCTATAATATGTTATTGAGGTCGTAGAGCCATGTAGCCCAACTTAAATTTGTAATCTCCATCTCCTCTATTTAAATCTTAGCTCAAAGCATCCTCTCCATGTGTGAGATGTATGTCAATGATTAAAAGACTATTTTTATAGTGCTCCCAATGGATGACATTATGTCCCAAGAGACTAATTCGCTCTGTAGATAACCATCTAGACCTCCAACTATCGACTTGATTGTGATCAAAAGCATCAGCTAATGTGAGGATTATGCTGATGCAGATTCTCCTTCATAGCCTTTGTGAACTACAACTCCTGTAAAATACCAAAAATGTCATCCATGCAAATGTATATCTGTGATCCATCCTCGGGGATCCAAGCTAGATATTTCCCAATGGTTTCAAATGATTGTACAATTGCCTTCCAAAAAATAGACCATCCAATGTGTTTTGGATGCATTCTAATCCATTCCAATAGCATGAGGGGATGAATGTACTTGTGGATTAAAATATCTTGCCATAAACCCATGTTTTTTATAAGTTTCCATACTCTTTTGGGGACAAGATCTTTAGAGAAAAAATTCAAGTCTTTTAACCCCCAACCCCCATCAAATTTTGGTTGGGAAATAGTGCCCCATTTAATAAGTGGAATGCCATTTTGCTCCTTGTTGCGCATCCAAAGAAATTACCTTATATTTTTTATAATCTCTTTTAGAAGAAAGGTGAGGGAGAGCCAGTAGATAGGAATTGCCTCAAGGATGTGTTTGATTAAAATCATCCTCCCTACCATTAAAATCTAGTGATTTCACCAAAAAGTGGTGTGATGTTTAATTTTTTCCACAAGCCATAACCAGTCTTCACATTTGTAAACATCCACTTTCATGTGGTAGCCAAGATAAATAAACCTAGCTTTAGGGGAGGGGGTGGAAAAAGGCAACAACAGATGGATGAGGTTAATGGTGACAGTGTGAAGATGGAAAAAAGATAGCAATTTTTTTAAGATTGATAGACATCCTAGTAGCATATAAAAAAAGCATCAATATCCTATCAAGATATTTTTATTCTTGAACCGTACCATTACCAAAAATGAGGATGTCATCCACAACTAGAGTATGAGTTATGAAGGTGTTTATAGCCACCTTAATACCCATAATATTACTTATAATGTGATTTTGATTGATATGTTGGCTAAGGGCCTCAACAACAAGCAAAAAGCAGAGAGTGGACATCTTTGTGTTAGGCCAAAGGTGGGAGAGAAAAAAGTGGAGGTTGAACCATTCACAATAACAACATAATAAATAGATTTATAACATTCCTCCAAGCAATTTGTGAAAATATGGCCAAAATCAACCTATGTTAAGATGAGTTGAAGGTAACACTAGTTTACATGGTCAAAATCCTTAGAGAGGTCAATTTTTAGAAGGAAGGCAGCTCTAGCTCTAGTTTTAATGGTGTGTAAAGTCTCCTGGGTAGTGCCAATGGCATCATGGATATTTTCGTTATCTACGAAACCAAGTTGTTTTGCAAAGAGGTACCTTATATATATATATATATATATATATATATATATATATATATATATATAGAGAGAGAGAGAGAGAGAGAGAGAGAGAGAGAGAGAGATGGTGCTTTATATATATGTGTATAAGGTACTTTTTGATATGGTAGCCATATATTATTCATGCAACACTATTCACTGATGTCATGGTGGACACTATTCATTTTGGTGAGGTATCACAACACTATTATTGATTGCATAGGTGGCATGGGGTGCATTCCTATGGAGTCACATAGAATCAAATGGTGGTGACCTCTCTTGTCTAAAGAAGATGCTCTCTTTTTAACCTTTGACATATGACATGCCTTTCACTATTCAGCTATAGTATTTCTACATGTGAAGGTGGTGCCTATTTCGAAAGATGTTTGTCACTTAGTCATGATCAACCCAAGTGGATAATGTGGCATAACATCCTTGGGCCTTGCTCTTCTTTTGACATCTAAAATTATATGGGATGTGAGGCATAAATGTTTTATTATCTCCCTTCCTTATTTGTAAAAGATATATATGTTTGTATCCATTCTTAGTTAAGGTAAGCGAGATTGTGTGGGAAATTCTTGTGGATGCCTTTGGGAGCCTCCTTGGCTAGTGTAGCCTAATTTTGTATGGATTTAAGGGAAGCTTGGTGAAGATTGTTTAATTGCATGCATGGTGGCATGGCCTTGTGAAATGTTGTGAGTTATTGTTGATTAATGATAATGCTTATGAATTTATGAGAATATTATATGTCTTGTGATTTGATTATTTGAGAAAGAGTGAGCTATGGTCTGAGGCTACATCAACAAGTGGGTTCACATAATGAGATGGAGGAAGATAAATATTTAAGCCATGTAGAGTTGTAGATAGAGGTAGAGGAAAGTCAAGAAGATTTAAATGTTTTTGTAGAAGAAACATTAGAGATGGTTTTTGTGCAAGTGAATGCAAATGAGGAGATTTTTGTGTAAGAGAGTGAACATGTGGATAGTGCAATAAATATTTTTGAAGCATGACTAAGGAGCTGAAAATTGTAATGTGTTGTAGAAGATGTAGGAAGTGGTTGGATAAATGATGAGGCAAGCCAAGAGGGCTTTTGGTGAACTATATGGCTAGTGGTGGGCTTGAGCTTGTTTCACTATTTTTTTGTTTTATTTTCTAAGAATAAGGAAATAAGTAACTTAAGAGGGGTTTGGTATAAAAACATAATGTGTTATGTACATGCAAATCTAGATGATTGTGGATACTACTCTTTGTCTAGGGAGGATGATTTGTAGATAAGAAAACACTAGAGAAATGGTTGATTAGTGAGATAGTAGGGTGGACTGCCTAGCATAAGATAGATCCAAGAATCACAAGTTTCCTTTAAGGTTGTCAATCCGCACTTTTAAAACACTTAAGTTCTAAAAACAAAAAGTAAATTGCTTGCATAAATAAAATAAGGTACTGAAATGAAATACAAGACTGTTTGAAAAGAAACAAGTGATTTTGACTAAAAATAGAAATAAATGATTGAATACTAATGTTAAATTTCTCAAACTTGATTTAGAAAATAAGTTGAAGTTATGTGATAAAAAAAAACTACTAAACTAAGATTTGGGTATGGGTAGATGGGTAAAATCAGCTTTTTGTTTTAAAATGACACACAATGATTGCCATCAATTAGGTATGACCATCGATAGTCAGGGCTAATCATTGGTGGTTAGGTGACCATTGATGGTTACTATTGGATTTGATTTTGGGAAAAGAAATATTTTGGGGAGGTTACAAAGAGGTTCTAGAAGTGGTTTTTAGGTTTAATGTTGGTTGAGAGATAGAAATTAATGCTTAAAGGTACTTGGTTTGGGAGTTGGGTGTTTGGGTGATTGGAATAGGCTATGGGTGGTTTTGGGTAGGAGATGAATTGTCTAGAGTTGTATAACTCAAACATAGGGAATGAAGTGAAGAGAATGGGAATGAATCAAACACTAAAATAAATAAAACTAATTATTTAATCTTGATAATAAAACATAGATACTTAACTTTTTGGTATTGTTGGTTTGAGGAATGTTGAGGTTGGCTGAAAGCTATTATGGATCCTAGAGAAATGTCAGTAGAGTAATCATACCTTGGTTCAAGATAGTGAGTTATATAAATTCCCTAAATCTCTAGCCTAATTCTTGGTTTGTTGGGAATCTTATGGATTTACTTGGGAGTAAGAATCTCTCACACTAGAATCAATTCAATCTCCTCTTCAGATCTTAATATAGAGTAAAAGAGCGTTGAAATAAAAGAGTTTAACAAATAGTTAAAAATATAATCTAACATGCATTGATCATGCAATAAAAAAAATAAAATTAAATAACAAGTAATCAATGAGTGAGTTGCAGTTGACTCCTTTGATCATGCACTCTTGAGGCAGAGTTTTTGGTTACATTAGGTAACCATTGGCAGTTTGGGTCAATTGTTGGTAGTTAAGGGGACATAGTCAAAATTAGCTAAATTTAGCCAATTTCAATAATGATTGGAGGTTAATTCCCTAGGAAATGGTATAAGTTTAATAATGGGAGCATTGGGATTCATGAAGAACAAGTCTAGGAGGTTAGGGTTATTAATTACTAGGGTAGAAATGGTCTCTAGGTTAGGTGTCGACCAATTAGTCATGGGTTTGGGTAGGTGAGTTGTAAATAGGATTTATTGAATTAATTAACTTAATTAATTTATCCAAAGGGATAAATATAAGGATTTTCATAGGTAATCCTAACCCAAGGGGGCAAAGGGGGCCAAGGGGTGTTTTGATGACTAGAAATGCATTATGCAATTTTTGAGTGTTTATATTTTACCCCTTTTTGTTATGTAGTTTACATCCTCAAATTATGAAACAAACAAATAGATGTAACAACCAATTAGATAGATACATTGAGTATGGGAAGGGGTGTTACCCCTCAAACCAGGATGCGATGAGGTAAAAATAGAGTTGATTATAGGTTTGACAAATGAAAATGTGTTGCAAAAATGGGTAAAATAGGTCAATGCAAGGGGAGACAAGTGACAGGTGTACCAGGCCACCACATTTAGGCATAGTAGATATGGGTGCACTATAAATTCAAGTCATTTGATAAAATGTCACCATGGTATCAAGGGTCCAAAAGGTGGGTGATCCTGAGAACACAAAATAGGTCATAGGTGCAAGAATCAATAAGGGGAAAAATCAGAGGCATCTGAAAGGTCAATGTTCAAAAAGATCAAGGTTGAGCATAACATCATGAATGGTGGTAAGGGTTATGAAATCAAAGGTGATGGTAAAGGTATCATGGTGTGATCATCACAAATGGAAGCATACAAGTGGACTGAATGACCAAAAGGTGAGCTAGGTGGGTAAAGGAAAAGTTGGGTTTTAGGTGGTCCTTTTGGAAAAGGAGATGGTAGGATGATAAAAACCCTAGAGGGGTTAACCGTTGATGGTAAGGGTTGGTGGTCATCTATGACCATCGATGGTTAAACATAAGCCCTAAAAGGGAAACTATAAAAGGTCAAAGTGGGTTTTATTTGCTTATTTGTAAATTTGACCTATGGTGATTTTATTATCCTAAGTGAAAACATCACCAATTTGTCATTTGTGAGCTAAGCAAGTTGGCTGAGGATTGTTTGATTGAGAGTTGACGTGAGAAGTGGAGGTTTGACCAAGGTGGGTTAGAGTAGGTCAGACTGCCAATGAGGATGCAACAAGGTAAAGGCAGAGCAAGTTGGGTGAGGATTATATAATATGTTTTTTATTTATATATAAAAGTACTCATTTAATAAATAAAGTGTTTTTTTAATAAAAACTACTTCTTTTATTAATATAGTATTAAAGTAATTTATCGTACTGTATGTATAAGGATCTTTTATTTATACGTAAAACACCTTATTTTATATGTAATATAGTGCTTTTCTAGTGCTTTTTATATTATTATACTTTATATATACGTACACAACCTTTTTTATATAAATAAGATACTTTATAGACAATGCTTTTATTTATATATAAAGTGATTTTATATATTTATAAATTGGTTTTATTTATGTGTAAAGTGATTTCTCATCAACAGTAAGGAAGAAGTAATTTTTTAAATGAGAATAGAAAAGGAGACATTAAAGAAGCATTAAAAGATCTTCTTAATCTCAATCCTAGAGATTCCAAGATCCTCTTTCGATCTTGCAACCTACATTCATTTTCTCATTATTCCTTATATAAAAGAAAGGACACACACACACACACACACACACACACACACACACACACACACACACACACACACACACACACACACACACACACACACACACACACACACACACACACACACACACACACACACACACACACACACACACACACACACACACACACACAAGGTGTTTTTATTTATATGGATAAAGTGATTTTTTATTATATATGGTGTTTTTAAATATAAGGTTCTTTTCTCATTATTCCTTATATAAAATAAAGGACACACACACACACACACACACACACACACACACACACACACACACACACACACACACACACACACACACACACATACATATACACACACACACACACACACACACACACACACACACACACACACACACACACACACACACACACACACACACACACACACACACACACACACACACACACACACACACACACACAAGGTGTTTTTATTTATATGGATAAAGTGATTTTTTATTATATATGGTGTTTTTAAATATAAGGTTCTTTTTTAATATATATAAAAAAGTACACTATGTATAAAAAAATATCATATATTAATAAAAAATTATATATATAAAATATGCTTTTATTTATATGTATAAAGTGATTTTTTTATTAATTTATATATAAGGTATTTTTTTATAGAAAGTTTTTTCTCTATATTAAAAAAATACATTATGTATAAAATAACATCGTATATTAATAAAGCTATATATATTTTGCTTTTATTTATATGTAAAGTATTTATTTATATAAAATGTTTGTTTATATATGTGGTGCTTTTTTAATATAATATGTTTTATTCATATAGAATGTTTATTATAATTGGTCAATAGGTTATCCTCAAGTAGAGTGACTACATAAGAATTCTGTAACAACAATGACCCTATTTATATTTAGAACTATGCAAGAAGAGGATGTGCAATAATTGTCTGATGCATTAAACTTTCTTTCTTACCAATTATATTCTCTATTATAATAACTTGGTGAAGAGGAATATAAATAAGGAGTAGGGGGAGTTAAATCACATAAAAACTCAATGTGAGACTAAGTATAATTCACTATAGAACTCATAGAATAACTCACAGTGGTACTCATTTGAACTCCAGGTGGAACTCTATGTGGAACTCACCCTCTCACCCACTTAACCTCTTATCACACTCAAGTAAGTTGAAGTTATACATGTAGGAATAATCTATTTAATAAATAAATGGAATAATAAATATCCTACACCAATACCCCCCTTTAAGTGTGGTTTAGGTGGGTAGCAAAGAAAAAATGTGTCCCAACAACAAGGTCTGATGAGGTACCCAAGTAAAATGAAACTCTCAAAAATAGGAGTACAAGGTGAAAACCCAGTGAGAAAAAACTCCCCCCAAAAGAGAGATAAAGAAAAGAAAGTAGGACTAGAAAGACCACTCCAACACACCCTTTAAGAAAAGCTTAGGTGGGATGGATAATTGGGTCTTGACAATGAGGCTTGATGAGGTACCCAAGTACATAACGATGATACCATCTTCCTAAAAAAATATGATGGATGTGTGTCTTCATAAAGAAGAGAGATAATATAAGCATAAAATTTCACATGGAGAATGTTGTAGTAAGTCCCTTTGCAACAAATGTTGTCTCTTCTTTTTAGAAGAAATAAATCATGAGCTATCAAATTGTTGAATTCCTACTCAAGTGGAATGTAGATAGAAATCATGATGTAGATCTCTTGAAAATGCTCAGAAGTCTCCATGCTAGTGCTTAAATGTGTCAAAGTCTAATTAGGGATCACAAACCTAATTGTAGAATATGGCAATAAAGAAGCATACAATGAAGGGGAGAAAACATGAGGGTTTATAATTACCCTCATTACATATGGATAAGAAGAATGACATGGAACACTCATTGAAATAGTGTTCATGTAAAGAGGAGAGCAAGGCTCAACAACCATTGAATTGAAGACTGGTCTACAAATAAAGCACTCAGATCTGCAAGATGAATACCCATACAAAAATATGAGTCATCGATACTCTCAATGTGTATACTCTCATTGAAATCAATAAAGTCTTCCAAAATGTAAGTTTGTAAAGGCTCTGGAAGATAAACAATTCTCATAGAAACATATGTAAAATCTGTAATGAGACAACTAAGGTCTGATAGAATCTCCTCATGTAGTGGGGGACCGAAAAAAACAAGTGCACTATCCACATGGATGTATCATCACAAGAAATAAAATTAATAGGAGAGAATACAATAGTCTCAAAAGAGACAATAAGAAGAGGAGGAGGTGTGATGTAGGTCATAGTAGGATCCCTGAAAAGACTCTGAAGAGTGATCAAAATAGTGGGGGGACACTCTATGTACCCCATATGGTTGTGTAAATCCCATAAAATGTGTATTAATACGTGACCACAAACAAAGTCATAAGAGTTGTCCCAATCATCGTATTGACTTGAGTTAATAAGAATAGGAATCTTTCCATATAAAAATAGAATAAGGTTTTGATGTATGAGTGAATGTTCCATGTACACATGCCATGAAGCATAATCGATCTTCCCAAGAAGGACCACTAATATAGACTCAACCTTTCTCCTTTGGAATCTCTCAAATGAAATCCCATGACTAAGATAGGACATCAAGGAAGTGCAAGACTGCACGATATAAACTACAATGAACCCTTAAAGCAAGCTCATGAATGAGATGTTGGGCACAATCGAGAATGCATCTAAGTGATTAATTAGTGGTGGAGTGATGATGGATAATACATGTTCATAATGGATATGTTAGACATAGCCAAAAATATGTCCATGTGTGATTAATTAGTGCATGAAGTACAATGCAAAAACTAATAAGACCCATAACACAGTTAACCCCCTTGAATATGGCTCTTTATAACTTTAGTACATTTTTTAATGAAAATAGAAACAATGCATGAGAAATTAATAAATATAAACTTTTCAAAAATATGCACTCAATTTAGAGCTACTGATCAAAATTTATTATTATTTTCCCGTAAATAAAGCCTATTTAATAAAACTTGTACTAAAACTTTAAAAATCTCAACCAAATAGAAGGTAAGGTAGCCTTCCAACAACTTTTTGGAACCACAATGTAACCAAGAACCTCCTCAAGCCAACCAAAGTAAAAAATTATACCCCTATACAATCCTATAAGCACTAAGGTAAGAAATAGGCCACTTAAGGCATAAATACAAGGAGTTTTAATTAAACAATTAAAAAGTTATTTTAAATGAAATTAAAACATGCTTTAATTTTAATCATTTTATGGCATTGAATTAGGTTTTTAGAATTTATGAATTAGAGAAGAGAAAAGAAGAGGTTCAAATGGGCACCACCATTCAGTAAGGAAGAAATAGGGCCACCATTGGAAGTTTCAGGAGCAAGGTGCAAGTGTACGCTATCATAGGAGAATGAAAGAACATTAAGCACTGCCATGGGAGGGTTTTAGATGGATATATGAAGATAGTGGAAGGTTGTTGGAGTGAACCAAAGGTTTGTGAGAGGATGGCAAGAGCTTGGTGGGCTGTGAATCTGCACATAGGTCCTCTGATAGGTCATGAAATGTGAAACATGAAGGAAGATGTCAAGGTGAAAAGTGAGGACTAGGGTTTTGAGGAGACTAACCCAACTCTATTAGAAATATTATGATAGTGAGGTTGATGGTAGCCTATTAGGCAATAGAAAACAACCTTTGAACATGTTATTTATCACTTGAAATCATGTTTTTGCCTCAATGTCATGACCCAAGTGGATGTCATTGTGGACTGAAAGATTGGATCAATAGTAGAAGGTCATTGGATAGGTTGAAAGAACCAGGTCATGACTCTTGAGAAAATAATAAAGGATGATGTATCCTCCTTAAAACAAGACCAAGATTGAATTTTTATATTTGCCCAAACCCTACAAATAAGATCGATTGATCTAATGTAATCTAAGAAGAAATAAGCCATGTTGGAAAGAAGTATGCGAGAAACCATTGTAATCACCAACCAGGGCATAATTCATTTGATCTATGTAACTCATAAAAAAAAAATGATGCCACCACCAAGAATAGTAATACCCCTAGATTGTGCATGGAAAAAGATGATGAGCTGGAAACCATGTATCCATCTCACAAATATGCACAACTAAGCTTACATGCAAATGTAAATTAAAGTAATACACAAATTTCTCTTAATAAATTCGAGAGAATAAAAAATAAAAATCAATAGATAACTTAGCATTCATTACTAGAACCTAAATCTCTGATAACATGTCAGAATTGGCTAATAGATGATCTTTTAGTAGAGTGAGCACACCATAATTCTACAACAACAATGACCCTACTTGTATTCATAAATATGTAAGAAAAGGATGTGCAATAATTATCTGATGTATTAAATTGTCTTGCTCACCAATTATATATTTTATTATAATAGCTTGGTGAAGAGGAATATAAATAAAAAGTATGGGGAGTTAATGCATAGAATAACTCAATATGGGACTGAGTGTAACTCACTATGGAACTCATAGGAGAACTCACAGTGATACTCAATTGAACTTCAGGGGGAACTCAAGATGGAACTCAACCTCTATCCCACTCAACCTCTTATCATACCTAAGCAATCTAACGCTAAATGTGTAGGAATAATCTATTTAATAAATGAATGGAATAATAAATATCCTACACTAAAAATATTTTATTTATATATAAAGTAATTTAATAATATATATATATATATATATATATACAATATATATATATATATATATATATATATATATATATATATATATATATATATATATATATATATTCATACATAAAATGTTTTTTTTATAAATAAATAAACCAACCATATGTACACACAAACGATACTTTTTATATATAAATAAAACACCTTTATATATATAAAAGGTGCTTATACACACACACACACACACACACACACACACATATATATATGGGGTACTTTTTCATATATTAATAAATAAATTATCTCAATAAATAAAGCACTTTTTCTTTTTTTTAATTAATAAAGTATTTTATATATATATAAATAGAACACCATATATATAAAATAAAATATTTTACATATAAATAAAATAACTTTATATTAAAAACTCTTTGTTATAAGGTGCTTTATTTATTAAGGTGATTTATCTATTAATATATAAAAATAACACTTCATATATTAAAAAAATCACTTTAATTTATAAATAAAAGAACTTTATATATAAATAAGAACATTTTATTATATATAAAGAAACACCACATCTATATAAAAACATCATAAGTGAGGAAAACATTATATTACATATAAACAAAGTATTTTTTTATATATAAAATATGTTTTTATATATAAAATACTTTTATTTATATATAATATAATTCATTTTTATATATTGTACTTTTATTTATATGTAAAGTGCTTTTTTATATATAAGATATTTTTATTTATATACAAAGTGTTTATATATATAAATTGTTGTTTTGTATATTAATAAATAAAACATTATATATATATATATATATATATATATATATATATATATATATATATATATATATATGGCTAAAGCACCATATTTATTAAGTATTATAAAAATACCTTAATAAATAAAACACCATGTGTGTAAAAAGGTATCACATTTTAATAAAACCAAACCCAATGTTCTTTTTTTTAGATACAATCCTTAGAGAGGTTAATTTTCAGAAGGAAGGCAACTCTAGATCTATTTTTAATGGTGTGTAAAATCTCCTAGGTAGTGCCAATGGCATCATGGATATTTCGGTTATCTAGGAAACCAAATTGTTCTGTAAAGAAGTACATTATATATATATATATATATATAGGTGTACTAGGTAATTTTTGATATGGTAGCCAAAAATTATTCATGCAACACTATTCACTAATGTCATGGTGGACACTATTCATTTTGGTGAGGTATCACAACACTATTACTGATTGCATAGGTGGTATGGGGTGCATTCCTATAGAGTCACATAGAATCACATGGTCATGACCTTTCTTATCTAAAGAATATGCTCTCTTTTTAACCTTTGACATATGACATGCCTTTCACTATTTAGCTATTGTATTTCTACATGTGAAGGTGGTGCCTATTTTGAAAGATGTTTGTCACTTAGTCATTGTCAAACCAAGTGGAAAATGTGGAATAACATCCTTGGGCATTTCTCTTATTTTGACATGTGAAACCATATAGGATGTGGGGCATAAATGTTTTAATATCTCCCTTCCTTATTTGTAAAAGATATATATGTTTATATCCATTCTTAGTTAAGGTAAGCGAGTTTCTGTGGGAAAGTCTTTTGGATGCCTTTGGGAGCCTCCTTGGTTAATGTAGCCTAATTTTTTATGGGTTTAAGGGAAGCTTGGTGAAGATGGTTTATTTGCATGCATGGTGGCATGGCCTTGTGAAATGTTATGAGTTATTATTGATTAACGATAATGCTTCTGAATTTATGAGAATATTGCATGTCTTGTGATTTGATTATTTGAGAGAGATTGAGCTATGGTCTAAGGCCACATCAAAAAATGGGTTCACATAATGAGATGGAGGAAGATGAATATTTCAACCATGAAGAGTTGTAGATAGAATGCAAATGAGGATATTTTTGTGTAAGAGAGTGAAAATGTGGAGAGTGCAATGAATATTTTTGAAGCCATGAGTGAGTAGTTAAAAATGGTAATATGTGTTGTAGAATATCTAGGAAGTGGTTGGATAATGGATGAGGCAAGCCAAGAGGGCTTTTGGTAGTAATGGACGGCTAATGGTGGGCTTGAGCTTGTTTCACTATTTTTTTTCCTAAGAATAAAGTAATAAGTAACTTAAGAGGGATGTGGTAGAAAAACCTAATGTGTTATGTACATGCGAATCTAGATGATTGTGGATACTACTCTTTGTCTAGGGAGGATGATTTGTAGATAAGAAAACACTAGAGAAATGGTTGATTAGTGAGATAGTAGGGTGGAATGCCTAGCATAAGATAGATCCAAGAATCACAAGCTTCCTTTAAGGTTGTCAATCCACACTTTTAAAACACTTAAGTTCTAAAAACAAAAAGTAAATTGCTTGCATAAATAAAATAAGGTACTGAAATGAAATACAAGACTGTTTGAAAAGAAACAAGTGATTTTGACTAAAAATAGAAATAAATGATTGAATACTAATGTTAAATTTCTCAAACTTGATTTATATAATAATTTGAAGTTATGTGATAAAACAAAAACTACTAAACTGAGATTTGGGTATGGGTAGATGGGTAAAATGATCTTGTTGTTTTAAAATGACATACAGTGATCACCATCAATTAGGTATGACCATTGGTGGTCAAGGCCAATCGTCAGTGGTTAGGTGACCATTGATGGTTACTAATGTATTTGATTTTGGGAAAAGGAGTCTATTGGGAAGGTTACAGAGAGGTTCTAGAAGTGGTGTTTGGGTTGAATGTTGGTTGCGAGATAGAAAGTAATACTTAGAGGTATATGGTTTGGGAGTTGGGTGTTTGGGTGATTAGAATAGGCTATGGGTGGTTTTGGGTAGGAGATGAAGTATCTAGAGTTATAGAAATCCAATATAGGGAATTAAGTGTATAGAATTGGAATGACTCATACACTAAAATAAATAAATCTAATTACTGAATCTTGATAAAAAAACATAGATACTTAACTTTTAGGTGTTGCTAGTTTGAGGAATGTTGAGGTTGGCTGAAAGCTTTTATGGATCCTAGAGAAATGCCAATAGAGTAACGGTACCTTGGTTCAAGATAGTGAGTTTTAGAAATACCCTAGATCTCTAGCTTGTTTCTTGGTTCATTGGGAATCTTATGGATTTACCTGGGATTAAGAATCTCTCACACTATAATCAATTCAATCTCCTTTTCATATCTTAATATAGAGTAAAAGAGCGTTGAAATAAAAGAGTTTAACAAATAGTTAAAAAAATAATCTAACATGCATTGATCATGCGATCAAAAAACTAAAATTAAATAACAAGTAATCAACAAATGAGTTACAGTTGACTCCTTCAATCATTCACTCTTGAGGCAGAGTTTTTGGTTGCATTAGGTAACCATTGACGGTTTGGGTTAATTGTTGGTACTTAAGGGGACATAGTCAAAATTAGCTAAATTTAGCCAATTTCACTAATGATTAGTTGTTAATTCCCTAGGAAATGGTCTGAGGTTAATAATGGGGGCATTGGGATGCATGAAGAACAAGTCTAGGAGGTTAGGGTTATTAATTACTAGGGTAGAAATGGTCTTGAGGTTAGGTGTCAACCAATTAGTCATGGGTTTAGGTAGGTGAGTTGTAAATAGGATTTATTGAATTAATTAACTTAATTAATTTAGCCAAAGGCTAAATCTAAGTATTTTAATAGGTAATCCTAACCCAAGGGGGCAAAGGGGGCCAAGGGGTGTTTTGATGACTAATAATGTATTGTGCAATTTTTGATTGTCTATATTTTGCCCCTTTTTGTTGTGTAGTTTACATCCTCAAACTATGAAACAAAAACAATAGGTGTAATAACTAGTTAGATAGATGCCCTGAATATGGGAAGGGGTGTTACCCCTCAAAACAGGATGCAACAAGGTGAAAATAGAGTTGAGTGTAGGTTTGACAAATGAAAATGTGTTACCAAAATGGGTAAAATAGGTCAGTGCAAGGGGAGACAAGTGACAAGTGAACTAGGGCACCACATTTAGGCATAGTAGATATGGGTGCACTATAAACCCAAGTCATTTTATAAAAGTCACCATGGTATCAGGGGTCTAAAAGGTGGGTGATCCTAAGAACATGAATTAGGTCATAGGTGCTAGAATCAATATGGGGAAAAATTGAAGGCATCTAAAAGGTCAATGTTCAAAAAGGTCAAAGTTGAATGTAACATCATGAATGGTGGTAAGGGTTGTGAAATCAAAGGTGATGGTAAAGTTATCATGGTGTGATAATCATAAATGGAGGCATACAAGTGGACTAAATGACCAAAAGGTGAGCTAGGTGGGTAAAGGAAAATTTGGGGTTTGGGTGGTCCTTTCAAAAAAGGAGATGGTAGGATGAAAAAAAATTAGAGGGGTCAACCATCGATGGTAAGGGTCAATGGTCATCTATGACCATTGGTGGTTAAACATAAGCCCTAAAAGGGCAAGTGTAAAAGGTCAAAGTGGGTTTTATTTGCTTATTTATAAATTTGACCTATGGTGATTATATTTTCCTAAGTGAAAACATCACCAATTTGTCATTTGTGAGCTAAGAAAGTTGGGTGAGGATTGTTTTATTGAGATTTGATGTGAGAAGTGGAGGTTTGACCAAGGTGGGTCAAAGTAGTCCAAAGAGCCAACGAGGATGCAACGAGGTAGAGACAAAGTGTAGGTCTGAGTTGTGGTGGTGTCAAGGGCTCCACCATGATGGAGGATGTATAATGAGGTAGGAGATGCATTAATTTTCGTTTGTTATTTTTTTTATTTGTTGTGTGGGTGGGTAGGTGTTATAAATTAGGGGGTTTTGAAATTCTAGGTATGAAATTGTTAGAGGGTTGGAAATAGGTTGAGGTAGTGAAGGTAGAGTAGGGGTTTAGAGGTTTTATTCATGAATTTAATTATTTTATGGATTATTTTAAGGGATGGGTGGATATAACCTAGGTTTTGGTCATCAACGGTCATCACATAGTGACCATTGGTGGTCATTATCGATTATCTCCAATTGAGAGGCAACTGTCAAATGATCAATGTGTCGACCATCGGTGGTCCACCACTAAATCATCAATGGTTGAGGGTTGATCAACCATAGTCTCACAAGGAACTATCACCGATCAATACTCGACCATAAAAAATTACTACAAGGGTAATTTAAGAATTGGTGAAGGTAGGTGGGAATGAAATGGGATAAGAAAGGTAAGGGTTAGGAATGGGTAAGGTAGGATAGTTTTAAATGAAGACTTGGTGTAGGTAAGATTAATTGAAGGTAAGGTAAATAAATAAGGAAGGGGTGAGGGTTAATAGGTAGAATTCATAGGTTAGATTTTAAGGGTAAAGTAAAATAAGGTAAACATTTAAACTTGTAGGTGAGGGAGTAGTTACAGATGTAGGACCAAGTGCCTTAGCTCCTAGACAAGGTATGTAGGGCTATGATAGACCAAAATTGGGATCATATGACAATAGTGGGCCTAAGAGGCATGATATTTTATCTGCATGTATCAAGAGATGTGATGATGTTGGTATCCCTCATCAAGAGATGGGACCTAGCTACTAATACTTTCTTGCTACCTACTAGACAAATTATCAACCTTTTAGAGGATATTAATCATATTTTGTGGTTAATAACTTGGGGAGAGCTGATAAAGCATATTGGTTGTGAGGAATGAGATGCATATATAGACCAACTATTTATAAAGGACCTTGTTCACATGAGATTACATGATGGAGGATTTCATTATGCACATGTGTTACACATGGATAAGGGAGGGAGATGGCTTGTCATAATGATGGTGATAGCCATGACCTACTATGCACTTCTAGATTCTAGTAGTGGTAGATTTCCCTTTTTATTACTAGGAATTCTTGTAGACATGTTGATAGACTAAATAATATTTGCATGGGCACTTGAATTACTAGTTCAAATATACCAAGAGCTCTAGGGATATAGATTACATAGGTGATATGGCATTAGTGTCAGGTTTATCCTACATTATTAGGTGTATGAGCATATCATAATGTTACAACCAAGTAGATTACCTTAGCATACATGGGATCATAGTGACTTTAGGTTTGGATTCATGAGGTAGAGAGATGACCAGGCACTTACACCACTAGGGGAAGGATCACAAGACTTGGAGTGGTATAGGGATAGGTTGGAGGCACTAGTGGATGGGGAGGTCATCTAGAGACCGTATACCAGATTCCTAGCATGGGAAGGCTATGCTAGGTAGATCCTATCACTATAGAGTTACAAGTGGATATATGGGAGATGAGAGCATGAGGTGGAGCTCAACCCATTTGATAGGGTTAGGAGACAGTTTAGGCTAGTATAGGGTGTCCCAAGTGATTTCCTAAGGTAAAAAAAGAGCATGTTGAGGCACCACTACCTCTTCCCTAGATGGAGGAGATAGAGATTGACTGTGAGGAGATACTAGTGGCCATAACTATTAATGATGTAGGGGTTACATAGGAGTACCTTATATGGTTTCAGGCACATTATGCAATGATAGGGTTTGGGGGAGATGATGGACAGTAGCAAGATCTTGGTGTATACATAGAGTAGAGGTGGGGACCAGATGGATTTCGATGCCCTTAATAGGTAGGCACTCCTTGTGGAGAAAGATCAGGCAAGGGTAGCTCTGTCCATGGCATAGGCAACATTAACAACAATGAGCCTAGAGAGGGACACCACACAAGGCTAGATGTCTACCCTTAAATAGGAGAGAGACCAAGCATGAGCACAACTAGCCTTGGTCACATAAGAGAGGGATAGCTTGAGATAGGGGGTAGTGAGGACACCTACAAAACCATCTCAGACTATCCCTATGGCTAGGTATGTGGCCATAGTGGAGGAGATTAGATATTAAAAGGCATTGGTATTCAAATAACTTATAGATGAGCCCATACATGCCAAGTATAGAGTAGAGGTCACTAGGGAACCAATAGTGCTACATCAGGTTAGTGGGAAGCATATATGGGTGCACAGATAGGTCCAAGAGAAAGACAGGCTCCAGGGAGTAGTAGTTCCCCTCCACCTTAGACTCTTATTAGATGCCTATTTTGATGTGCTATATGATTTTGATACCAGTCTCTGAGCTGATGAAGTGAGATGTACATACCTTTGTGAGAGACATGGACATTATGTTATATATATGATCATTTATGATTTATGAGTTCATGATATGATTATGGGTTATGGATGTGGTTTATGGTTATGATTATGATTAGTTAGATTGATGTGATTATTCATTAGACATAGGAGATGATGCTTGATACACGAGATGGTTAACTCATTAATATGTTTTCATGATTAAAAAACTTAAACAAATAATGGTAAAAGGGAAATCACTAAACAAAGCACATAATGTTTATTGAAATGAATTACATTTTATTAGATGAAGGTGGGTTAATCTTAAAAACACATAAATTAAGTTTGAATAACAAAACTAGTTGTGAGACAAGATAATAAAAGATAAAAACAATCAAAATACAAGCATCTTAATGAATGTATCAACAAGTAGGTATGAGAAATAATAAGAAGGCATGATGATTTTTTTATTGGCAAGTACCAAAACAAAGGGAACTTAGATTGGCTTATGAATATAAGCCCTTCACATGATTCACATTAGCATTCATTGGTTGGTTAAAAAATTTATTGATCACCAAGTGTCAAGTAAGCTAAAAAATCCCTTGTTTCATAGAGGGTAAAAGTGGAGGTGGATGATAATGTAACTTTCATGTGAGGATAGTTTGCCTCTTTTGTAGGTTGTTGAAGAGACTGATTGATGCATGAAGTCTACTTATGAAATCTGATTGTGGCTTCCAAAATTATTTTTGCTTTTTGTATTTTTTATGATTGGGGCTTTTTGACATATTTTTATTGCTTTGAGAGGTTGGGGAAACTGATCGATGTGAGAAGCTTCCAAGAAGTTTCTTACTTTGACAAATGCTTTACTTAGTGATCTTTCAAGGGAGTGTCTAAATTTCTGAGATTTGCTTTATGCTTTTTAATATCTATCCTTCAAGGGAGAAGTCTACCTTATATTCAGCAATTTTGATTGGTTTTGGCATTTGTCCTTCACGAGAGGAGCAATATGCTAATGCTAGAGATGACCCATAGGATATGTCCCTTTTTATGTTTTTGATTTTGATGACATAGAATTTATTTTATAGGCTTAAATTTTTACCTTTATGAAGGCAAAACTAAACCACAAGAAGGTTGAAATAGCATATAAGAGGATGCTTTGAGAGACAATGACCATGAGATTCCATCTTATTCAGGATGAAAAGTATCTATGAGAACCATGCCATGGGTATAGCCATGGTACCCATATTTAGGATTAGGCTATAGATATGATGGATAATCACATGATTCTATGTTATAATTGGTTGTCCTCAAAGTGAGGGTATGAAGGTGATTATCTTGTAAAAATAAGGGACAAGCTTAAGTTAGATAGAAGATGAGTTTGATCTTATTTAACAAAAGAAATGATGTAGATGTGAAGCATTGAGGGGCTCAGGTTCTATTTTACATTTAAGAGAGGATAAATAGTAATCTCTCAATCCATACTTATGTGTTATGACATAAGGTCAAAGCCAATTGAAAGCAAATGTTCCCCATTTTCTCTTTTCCATATTAGTTAAATGTTGATTTAACTTTAAGATGAGATATTTGATGTTGAATTATCATACTCTAAGGTGTTATTTATAAGCATTCTTGATTCATTATTGATAGACATGAACATGGGTAAGCATGGCTAAATGATGCTCATTAAGTAGCTTAAGTTGGACTAAGCATTCTTAATGACAATTTCCCTCAAAAATGATATCCTATAGGGATATGTGAAGAGAAGGAATTTGGAATTTGAGAGACAAGACAACCTCTACCCCAAAAATAAGAGAGAAAGGGGTAGCACCCGTACGGGTTTGAATGCTAGTTTGATATGCCCATAAGGCAAAGGGAATGTGTAAATGCCAATCCTGACCAGATGCATTAACCATTTTAGTTAGCATTTTGTTAAGAGTTTTGTTAGAAGCTTCCACCTATCCATTAACTTGTGGATGATAAGGCGAGGAGAAACTTAAATTAATTCCAAACATGTCACAAATACCTTGGACTTCTCACTCTTAAAAGATTTACCATTATCGATGATAATTTTATGAGGAACACCAAAATGGTAGATAATGTTATGTTAATAAAGTCAACAATCTTATTGGATTTGGTTGAAATGAGGGGAATGGATTCTACCTACTTGGTGTAATAATTTATCACAGTGATGATATAATGATGTCACTATGAAGAGAAGGGGTTAATTTCACGAATGAGGTCCAATACCCACTGCAAGAAGGGCCAAAAATCCATAGAGACTTGGAGACTATGGCTAGGTGCATGATGTAAATTAGCGTGTTGTTCACATTTAACACACTTCTTCACATAATAACAACAATCTTGATTAAGGGTGGGCTAATAGTATCCAAGGTGAAGGATACATTTAGTGATAGCTAGACCATTAAACTATCCTCCACAAATCCCATCATGCATTTTCTTGATAGCATGAGAGATTTCATAGCTACATAGGCAACATAAAAGAAGACCATTAAAGCCATGTTTATAAATAGTTTCCCCCATTATGGTATAATGTGAGGCACTCTAAATTTACTCTCTTTAACAATTCCTAGAAATATTATAAGGAGTGATGCCCAAGTTGAGATAGTCGACAATCTGCTTATACCAAATGTTAGATGGGGTTTCTTCCACACTACAGATGGAAGTAAGATCTGATTTGGTATAAGAGGGTTTGGTAAGATGATGGATGGTAATAAGGAGGTTAGAATTATAAGGTGTAGATAGGATTTGGGAAGTAAGAGAAGCCATTGTATCGATGAACTTATTTTTAAATCACAAAGTGGATTGGATAAGGTAATGCTTAAATGACATTAAGAGTACATCAACTAGTTATTTATACTATTGTAAAACATCATTATCACATTGGTAAGAGATATTTATTTTATTTAACATGAATTGGGAGTCACCAAAAATACTGATCATTTTGGCTCCCAAGGCTAAATTAGTTTGAGGACCTATCACTAGGGATTCGTACTCAGCGATATTATTGGTAAAATCAAAATTAAGATTAAAGGATAAAGGAAGAGGCTTAAAATCAAAGGTAATAAGGATGACACCAAATCCTCCACCATGTTGACACTTGATCCATCAAATAAAATGGTCATTTTATAGGTGATGTCCTCTTGAGAAAGGGTCACTATGGACTCATCAAGAAATTTGAGAGGAGAAGGTTAGTTATCTACTAAAGGTGATTCAGCCAATTTATTCGAAATGACTTACCCTTTAATTTAATTTTTTTGGAGGAACTCAAGATCAAACTCAGATAAAATCATGAGCCACTTAGCCATACATTAATTTTGGTATGGCTTATAGTGCATATATTTAAGTGGGTCGATGTTGGTTATGACAAAGATCTTGTGGTTGAGGAGGTGATGATGAAGTTTAGAGGCCATGAAGACCAAGGTGAGGTAAAGTTTCTTGGTATGGGTGTACCAAGTTTTATACTCTATAAGTGTTTAACTTATATAGTAGATATATTTCTCTTTATGCTAATCATCATGATGTGAAAGCATTTCCCCTAAGGAGTGGTTGGTGGTGGAAATATACAGGTAAAAAGGTTTATCCTCTTTTGGAGGAATGAGAATGTGTGGAGAAAGAAGGTACTATTTAAGTGAGTCAAAGGCATTTTGACAGTCCTTGTTCCACTTAAAGGATATATCCTTCTTAATTCAGTGGTAGAAAGGTTGGAATATGTCAAATAGCTGAGAGATGAAGCATCAAAGATATTGAAGCTTCCCCTATAGACTATAGAGTTACTTAAGGTTGGTTAAAGGAGGCATGTCAAGGATCACCTTGAATTTAGTGGGATAGACCTTGACTCCATGAAGAGAGATAATTAATCCAAGGAACTTTCCTGACAAGACCCCAAAGATACACTTCTTGGGGTTAAGATGAACATGAAAACGTATAAGACATTTGAAGATAGTATTAAGAATGTCCAAATGATCTTTAGAACATTTATACTTCCTAAGAAGGCCATCGACATAGTCCTCTATAATATTATGAATAAGGTCATGAAAGATGTAGGTCATAACACACCGATAAATTAAACCAACATTATTTAGACTAAAAGGGATGAACCTATAATAGAAATTCCCCAAATAGGTAATAAAGGTGGTTTATTTTGATATTTAGGGGCAATTAAGATCTGATTGTAACCTGAGAACCCATCCATAATAGATAACATCTCATGGTTGGCTGTAAGATCATCAAGGTGGTCAATGCTTGGTAAAAGGAAGTCATCCTTTAATAAAGTAAGGTTAAGATCATGAAAATACATGCAAATGTGAAGTCCCATTATTTATCTAGTAATAAGGATGAAATTTGAGACCCATTGGGGATAATCAATGGGTTGGATGAAATTCACAGAAAAGAGGCAATGAAGCTCTTCTTTGACAAGAAGGGCTATATAACGGTGCATCTAACGAAGCTTTTTATTTATAGGCTTAGCATCATAGTTAGTGACAATGTTATGGGTGGTGATGGAGGGGTTGATTCCTAGCATGTCACTATAAGACCAAGAAAATGCTATGATACGGTCTTGTAAAAAGGAAGAGAAGTCCTGACGCTTTATAGAATCTAGTGATTGTCTGATTTTGACAATGCATGGGCTATCCAGAGTACCTAATTTGACATCCATAGTGGATTCATTCAACATAATTGAATTTTTAGGAGGGAAATATTTGTGGATAGAGGAATATTTTTCACCAAGATAGGTGAGAAGGGAATCATCATCCTAACAATGAATGATATTAATGGTAGGAGAGTCATCTCCTATCATTTTAGGATGAGTCAGAGGAATGGTTATGATATCCTCATGCTTTTGATAATTCAGGGATCTTAAACTAATCATGTTGATGAAAAAAATTGGGGGGAATGGTATCAAGATCCTTAAATTTCTATGGAGAATGGATTGGTGAGGATGGGATGTCTTCCTCAACAATGGTAATGGGAGGTGGGTTGGTTTTCTCTTCTGGTGGAGTGAAACCTAGACCAAATATTTCATGAGGATTTTGGCTCTTGCATGGAAGTAACTCATGTGTCTCATTTTCATACTGACCTAGACCAAATACTTTTTAAGCACACATATGGAGATATGTCTTAGAAAAATCTAGTTCTTCCAAATAAGAGAAATAGGATGCAAATGATCAAGGAGAAGAGGAGGCAGTGGAAACAAAAAGTGGTTTATCAATCCCCCCATAAACAAGATTGGTTTGGAGATTGGGAGGTTTGAAAGGAATGATGTTTCCCACTTTGGAATCATAACCATATCATACTCTTGGGGAGTAGGGAAAATATCTAGGGTCAAAAGGAAATATTCCCCAAGTGAGAGATGTTAGAATGTTGATTCCAAGGGATCCTTCATGGGAATTTGGGTAGAAGGAATGGATGAGCTGGTAGATGCCTAGTTGGTAGAATAAGAAGGGGTTTTGTCTTTGGTTGGTGAAGGCTTGGTAGATGGAAGGAGGAGAACATAATTGGGCCAGTATGTTATGTTGTTCTTAATACCTAGCCCAATGATGTTCTCTTCCTTCCATAACACACTGATGAAGATGAGTTTATATGAAGATGGTACACAACCCATGGAATGGATCCAAGGGCATCCAAGCAAATTTTTTATTGAAACTCACCTGCTACTATGTAGAAGAGCCTAGGAAGCATGTGAGGTCCTAAACAAATATGGAGGATGACCATTCCTAAGGTTGTGGCCATTATGTCATTAAATGATCAAAGCACCACTGTGGTTTTTGATAGAATGTTCACAAGAAATTTTAGGTGGTCATACATGTGAGAGGAGATAATGTTGATGTTAGCTCCTCCATCAATCATAACCCTTTTGATGTAGGTTTGGTTGATGTACACAGTAGTGAAGAGGGGAGGATCCATATTATCGAGATGAATGGAGGTAATTTTTGAATCCTTGAAGGTAACAAAGGTGTAAAGCTAAAGAACTTATACAAAGGTTGATAGAGGTTATGGATCTTCTAGTTGAACCTCTATGGACTAAAAAGCCTCTATCATCACTTGAGGTTTTGGCTTTGATAGTTGGGGTGGAAGCCTTTTTAATATCGGGTTTGGTAATAGGATATTTTAGGGGAGGAATTTTCTCGGCATGTGGTTTTGGAGTAGATTTCTTTAGGGTTAATGGTTTGGAGGTAAAAGGTTTAGAGTTAGAAGATTTGTGGGTAGATGGTTGAGAGGTAGAAGGTTTGGTTATGAATGGTTTGATGAAGATGGGTGAAGGTGTAGTTGAGAGTGGTGGTTGGGTTTGGGTTTTCTTGGGAAGATTTTACCTCTTAACCAAGGTAGAGGGGTGAGGTCCTAAGATAGAAAAAGGATACAATCCTAAAATAGAAGGTAAGGTAGAAATGGGAGGCAAAGTTTTGGAAGGTGATTCATCCATAAGAGGTGTAGGTAAGGTGACCTCTTCTTTAGGAATGCTCTCTAAAAGAAGATTAGATTAATTTATGATGGAAGAGAATGGCATGATGGTAATGTTTATCTACTTTGGTATGTATTTTAAACGAGAGATTGGTAGATATACTACCTCAATAAGTGGAGAAATGGGGATAGTTGTTTCCTTTGTTTTGGTTTCCAAAGGAATAGAATGTGACTCCACTACCTCAAAATTGGAGGGGAAGAAGAAGTGGTTTGGGCAATGGTTTCCTCAACAATGAAAATCACTAAGAACAACATTAACAATATGGACCTCATGGTTGTGAGAGGATTCCACTTTATTATTTTAATTTTTCATGGAAGGAGCATGGTTGGAGAATGGTTGTCTAAAAATATCAAGTGACTGATTTGGGGGTGCATTAGGGTTATCCAACACAAATTCCCCCTTGTCAATAAAACCTTGTATAAATATTTTGAAAGTATTTAATCTACTAAAATCATGCCCAATGACATGGTGTTAACCTTAATTTTTTTTCTCCTTATACCAACCACATATAGGATGAGAGGAACCAAATTATTGAGGGGGTTTAATTGGAGTAAGTTGTATGATATTTAATTTCAACAAATTTTTCAATACTAAAGCATATGAATCCCATAACGGAGTATATTTATTTCAGTTGTTATGATTTTGGTTTCAAGAATTTTGGTTGGAATAATTAGAAGAGTTGGGTTGGTTAACAACTGGAGGAAGGGCAATTTTAAGGACAACTGCATCCCTGGTTCCCTTAGTTTAGTGTTGGTGGTTTTGTAGGAGGAAATTTCATTTGACTTGAAACTAAAGTTCTTATTTCTCAATTTTAACTTCCCCTCATCAATGCATCTAATCTCTAGTTTATGTGTCATAGTGAAAGCCTCATCAAAGGTCTTGAAAGTCTGAACCTGTAAAGTGGAAGAAATATATTTAGCACAAGCCTGAGAGAAAATATCAATAAAACTGGGTTGGGGCAAAGAGAAAGAGAGTTGATTTATCAAACCTCTCCAATGGCCTATGAAATGGGCAATTGACTCATCCTTAAATTGACAAATGCAGTAGATATTGATAATGGAAACTTTCTTAGAGATGTTTATGAATAAATGATCTAAGAAGGTTTGAGCTAATTAGGTAAAAGAAAAGATGGAGTGTTTGGTAATAAAATTATACCAATCTAATGTTAGATTGGATAGGGACATGGTAAAGGTGTGAAGAATGAGAGCATCATCATAAGTAATCAAATATTAAGAGTGTCTAAATGCTCTAAGATGTTGTTGAGGATCTTCCTTGATTTGAAATTTTGAAAATTTTAGAAGTTCCCATTAAGGAGGCTAAGTTCTGATTGGGATGGATGGATGAATTGGTTCATTGAAAATTTGATTGTGTGATAAGAGGTTATGGGCACCAAAAATAGATGACTCCAAATTGGTCATCTTAACTAGATCAGTTTGTTGTTATGCACTTCCATAGTTGTATGGTATATTCTATTGGGGTTGGGTATGTGCAACATATGTATAACTAGTGGAAGGTTGAGAGCATGCCATATATTGGTATGTGGACATGGATGGTTGGTAAGATGCCATATATGGGTAAGTGAACATAGGAGGTTGGGTAGAAGGTGGAGCCATATACCCTTGTGGGTTAAGAATATAGCTTGGGTTGGGTGCAATGGGCACTTACTGAGGAATTGACATGGGTTGGGTTAGAGGTATGGTTGGGTTGATAGGTTAAGAATGGATGGTAACCTTGGTACTAATGGGTAGAAGGGTATAAGGTATAGAAACCACCAAGCTTTAGAATTGAGTGGAGGTTGGTGGGTTGGAGATAAAAAGAGGAAGGGTGGGAACACTAGTAGAGGGCAGTCCAATGGTAAGTGGAGTATAGGTGACCAAAGGTTGGGTTGCTCCTATACTAGAAAAGTTATTGGTTGGATTGGAAGGCATTTGGGTGTTTGTTAGTTAGATGGGTTGGTTTTGGATGGTGGTATTGGAGGTGATTGTTGGTAGAATAATATGTTTTGTGACTAAAGGTTGGGTAGAAATGGTGGATATAGAGGTTTTACCCATAAGATGGGATGGCATACTGTAAAGTGGATCAATAGGTGGAACTGAAGAAGGGGTACGATAATACATGTTATTGAGGTAATTTTGGAGGGTTATGGGTTTAGTATCCAAAAAGGTGGTAAAGTTGTATCACCTTGGACAACTATTCGAAGTATACTAGGACTTCTATAAGGATGGGAGGAACTTTCTACATTTGAGATGTACTCACTAGATGAAGAAGAGGAAGATGGGTGGTTAAGAGGTGGATCCTGATTTGCTTAGTTTCTTAGTTGTTGTCTATCCAAAACCATGTAAAAAAGGGGAAAGGAAAGATACAAGTGATCTCACAAATCAAAAGAGAAGCAATCAAAATAAAAATATCTCAAGGAAAATAATGCATACACTAAATTACATTAAAATCCTAAGATACCTTTATTATCTCTCTTTGGCTTATGCATCAATTTTAAGAAGTTATGTAGATAAACTTTGGGCTTGTAGAGAAGGTACTAGAATAAGATGTCTAAGGTTAGTTTCAGGTAGTTAAAGATCTCAAGAATCTATGCTATAACTTGGTACATGGCTTGTTATTAGGGCCTACCCCCTCACTTCACACACCATAGTGATAAGGGTATCGGGTACTTAGTCAAAATATACTGATTTGCTAGAAATTATACTTAGCCAACAAACTGAGTTGGTTCTTCCCTTGGTAATGAAATCCAAGTAGGATAACTAAGGAAAGGTGATCTCTAGGTGATGAAATCTCAATCGGGCCTTATGTCAATGTTTTGATGTTTAATTATGTGGCTTGATATTGTGCATGTGGAGAGAAGTGAGACTGTGATTAATTTACTTGATTAAATTAAGTTATGTGAGCTAATAAATACAAGTAAACCATGGATACAAAGTTAATTTTAATCCAAATAAAAATGATGGTGTCTTTTCAAATGAATACAAAATAACTAAGATGAACTTAAATGAGAGATGATAATGAAAATATTAAGCCTAGGTTGATTACTTTTGATTTTCAAAAATGAAAGTAAAAATGACAATTTTTAATTTTTTCTAAGAAAGCAAAAGAAAATAGAACTTGAATTTTGGAAGGGAATAAAGGAAATAAGGAACATTTAATATTTACAAAAATAATGCAATAATGACTCTTCTCTAATGGAACTAAATGTCCCATAGCTATGAACCCAAGAAAAAGCTCAAGGGTCCCACTGGGTGTGCCAAAATGTTTCATTCTTTTTTCATTTTATTTTCTAAGAACAAAGCAAGAAGAACCTTAAGAAGGGTGTGGCAGAAGAACCTGATGTGTTGTATGCACGTGAATCTAGATGATTATGGATACTCCTCTTTGTCTTGGGAAGATGACCTACAGATAATAAAATACTAGAGAAATGGTTGATTAGTGAGATAATAGGGTGGATTGACTTGCATGAGTTAGATCCAATAAGCACAAGCTTCTTTGGAGGCTATCAATCCACACTTTTAAAATACTTAAATTTTAAAAATAGAAAGTAAATTGATTTCATAAATAATAGAATGTACTAAAATGAAATACAATAAATGTTTGGAAAGAAACAAGTGATTTTGACTAAAAATAGTAATAAATAATTGAATACTAATGCCAAATTACTCAAACATGATTCAAAAAATAAGTTAAAGTTCTGTGATAAAACAAAAAATCCTAAACTAAGATTTGGGTATGGGTAGATGGGTCAAATCAACTTGTTATTTTAAAATGACGCACAGTGAATGTTGATGGTTAGGTATGGCCATCGATGGTTAGGGCTAACCATCGACAGTTAGGTGACCATTGACGGTTACTAATGGATTTGGTTTTGAGAAAAGAATCTATTAGGGAGGTTACAAAGAGGTTTTGGAAGTGGTGTTTGGCTTGAATGTTAGTTTTGAGATAGAAAGTAATGCTCAGAGGTATCTGGTTTGGGAGTTGGGTGTTTGGGTGATTAGAATAGGCTATGGGTGGTTTTGGGTAGGAGATGAAGTGTTTAGAGTTGTATAACTCTAACATAAGGAATGAAGTGTAAGGAATGGAAATGAATCAAGCACTAAAATAAATAAATCTAATTACTGAATCTTGATAAAAAAACAAAAATACTTAGATTTTAGGTGTTGCTGGTCTAAAGAATGTTGAGGTTGGTTAAAATCCATTATTTATCTTGGAGTAATGTTAGCAAATCAATGGTACCTTGGCTCAAGATAGTGAGTTGCAGAAGTACCCTAAATCTTTGTCCTAGTTCTTGGTTCATCGAGAAGCTTTAGGATTTGCCTAGGAGCAAGAATCTCTCTCACCAAAATCAATTCAACTTCCTCTTCATATCTTAATATAGAGTAAAGGAGTGTTGAAATAAAAGAGTTTAACAAACAGTTTAAAAATAGTCTAACATGCATTGATCATATGATCATCAGACTAAAATGAAATAACTAGTAATTAAGGAGTGAGTTGTTGTCGAGTTACAATTGAATCCTTTGATCATGCACTCTTGAGACAAAGTTTTTAGTTTCATTAGGTAACCATCGGTGGTCTAGGTCAATTGTTGGCGGTCGAGGGCTGACTGCCAAAAGTCAAAGGGACATAGTCAAAATTGGCTAAATTTAGCCAATTCCACTAATGACTAGTGGTTAATTCCATGGGAAATGGTTTGAGGTTAATAATGGTAGCATTGGGATGCATGAATAACAAGTCTAGGAGATTAGAGTTATTAATTTCTAGGGTAGAAATGGTCTCTAGGTTAGGTATCGACTAACTAGCCTTTGGTTTGGTTAGGTGAGTTGTAAATAAGCTTTATTGAAATAATTAACTTAATTAATTTAATCAAAGGGGTAAATATAAGGATTTTAATAGGTAATCTTCACCCAAGTGGGCCAAAGGAGGGCCAAGGGATATTTTGATGACTAGAAATGCATTGTATGGTTTTCAAGTGTCTACAGATCTCACATGGGATAATAAGATGTATGATATGGAATCTTGCTAGAGGAGGTCAATTTGTGGTGGGAATGATACCATGAGTGTCTATGATGGTGGGATTTAGTCCACATCTAAATCCAATAGAATATGGATATTTTTTTAGAGGAGTAAGGTTTGTGTTCTTATGAGGACCATTTTTAGATCAATACACAGAAGTTGGAAGTAGAAGAGGAAAAAAGAATTTTTTCAAGTGCACATGGTGTATTAGAAGGGAATACTAGGGTCAGTATGCCTGGTGATCGAAAGGGTGGTTCTACCACTCACCCCATCTATGTGATTAAGAGATCAAATTATTTACCTTACATGTTTGATGCAAGAGCATCCAAGGGATTAGGCAATATTGCATCACCCAAAAATATAGTGGTGTGCTTTTCCAAAATTTTCAAAATAATTGGCAAGGATATAATCAAGACAACTCATGGGAGCTAAGTTTTTTTCAACTAGAGGAGAATGATTTGGTGACCAAACACTATATAAGAACACTATTCATGAAATACTATTCACTGATGATGTGGTAGACAATATTCATCTTGGTGAGGTGTCACAACAATATTACTAATTGCATAGGTGGTATGGGGTGCATTACTATGGAGTCACATGGAAGCACATGGTGGTGGCCTCTTTTGTCTAAAGAAGATGCTCTCTTTTTTATCTTTGACATGTGACATGCCTTTCACTATTCATCTATAGTGTTTTCACAAGTGAAGGTGGTGCCTATTTTCAAAGACGTTTGTCTCTTAGTCATGATCAACCCATGTGGAGAATGTGGCCTAACATTCTTGGGCCTTGCTCTTATTTCGACATGTGAACCCATGTGGGTGTGGGTCATAAATGTTTTATTGTCTCCCTTCTTTTTTTGTAAAATCTATATATGTTTTTATCCATTCTTAGTTAAGGTAGACAAGTTTGTGTGGGAAAGGCTTATGGATAACTTTGGGAGCCTCTTTGGCTAGTATAGGCCAAGTTTGGGGTTTAATGGAAGCTTGGAGAAGCTTGTTTAATGGCATGCATGGTGGCATGGCCTTGTGAAATGTAATGAGTTATTGATGATTAATGAGAATGTTTATGAATTTATGAGAAGATTATATGTCTTGTGAGTTGATTCTGTGAGAAAGAGTGTGCTATGGTTTGAGGCCACATCACTTTTTTAGTATATAAAGTGATTATATATATATATATATATATATATATATATATATATATATATATATATATATATATATAATCACTTTACACACACACACACACACACACACACACACACACATATAAAGTACTTTTTAATATATAAAGTGATTTTATTTATATATAAAATATTTTTATATAAAATGTGTTTATTTATATGTAGTCATTTTATTTATATGTAAATTATTTTTTTAGCATATAAAATGTTTATATTTATATGCAAAGTGTTTTTATCTATATGTAAGGTAATTTTTGTATATACAATGTTATTATATATATATATATATATATATATATATATATATATATATATATATATATAAATTACCATATATAATAAAAACACTATATTACATATAATAAAAGCACTTTATATATAAATAAAATCACTTTACATATTAAAAAATTCCCCCCCCCCCCCCCCCCCACACACACACACACATATGGATTATCCCATTGGGTACAAGGTATTATTCTATTTTGTTCTACTGCATATCATGTTTATCTTCTACTTTATTTTGTAAGGGTACGAGACCTGTCAACCCATTTTATTAACATATATATATATATATATATATATATATATATATATATATATATATATATATATATATATATATATTAGATAGGTTAATAAAATGGGTTGACAGGTCTTGTACCATTATAAAATAAATTAGAAGATAAACATGATATGTCAGTAGAACAAAATAGAATAATACCTAGTACCCAATGGGATAATCCACCTTCAGCCTAAAAGACACCAAGATTAAGCCAAAAACTCATAATAGACCAAAAAGCTCAACCAATGAGACCAACTATTCTAACTCGAAGTAATTGAATAATTTCTTGGTCTCAGTGCTCTCTACTTTGTTACTCTTCCCTCTAGTTTGATTCCTAACAACCTATTCTTTCTCCTCATTTGGCTTCTTGTGCTTCATACCAGTAAGCTTGACTTCCTCCCTCTCATGCTTGGTATCCTTACTATTTTCCTCCACTCTACCTATGTGAGTGGTGCTATAGGCATGGGGAGTAAACTCATCCATGCTAAAATTATCCTTGTCAAAGCTTAGATCAGAGCTTCCTTGAACCAGAAGGCCTTTTAATTTTTCAAATTCATCCAAAATTTATGAACACAATAGTTTATGGATGGCCAACTTGGTGTGCATCTTTTCAAGGGACTACTAAATATCTTCCTTAATCTTGGGATTTAGGAAAACTTGACCCTTGCTAGCAATTAGGGTCATGCATTCAGGAGTCCTTGTGTCATTACCTCCTAGTTTCTGCTCTTCCTAAATAAAATCTTCTCTAACACTTTCATTCTGGTCACCTACATTCCCTACTTTCTTGGACTCAGATTTCATGAAAAATTACTCTTCTATGCCTGAGTATTCTTGTTTGTTGGTAATATTAATTGCTTTCATCACAAATTTTGATCACAGGGGTTCCCCTTTTTTAACTAGCAATAGAATCAATCCTTGGTGTATAAGATCCACCAAGGGATTGATCTTAAAATTCAAAATCGAGGCTTCCAAATATTTTAGAAGGAAGAAAGGAAGACTAATAGTATGACCCCTAAAGTGGTTAAGTAAAATAAAGTGGTGTGAAAAGATTAATGCATGCTTCCCTTCCAACATGATGTAGCACATAATTTACCAACGTACATCTAGCCATTTTCTTGATAAGTCCACCCTCATAAACCCTTTCATTGATGAAATCTTTAGCTTATTCTTCTCCTTGATATAGAAGATGTTGAAAATATCTTCTTTCCTTTTTTTTGTCCTTAAAAACTTTAAATCCTGAGCAGTCCATCCCTATAATCTCTTTAGTGATCAAAATCGTTAGCCCATGTATGTAGACTTCTCTATCCATCCACCCATGAGAAAAATATTTAGAAAGCATTGTATCATGCCCAACCAATCTCTCAATGTAGGTCATCACTCCTCCTTTTACCATCTTATTCCAGACATAATCATCTTCCTTAATGTCTACATAAGAGATGGGTTCAAAGCGGTCATAGTTTACACCCATTTTTGGCTGTGAGCTTCTGTTATAATATTCTTGATCTAGGCCCTTGAAAATGAGAATAAAGGGGATGTTAAGAACAAAGTCATATAAATTAATGTTGTGAATTTCCAAATTAATCCATACATGCAAAGCCTTAAGAAGTGACCAAATTATAATGTCCTTACACATGTGAACGTATCTTCTCTTATGTTGAGTGTGATGATTCATAAATATGAACATCATTTAGTTCTATGGGATGTCATTTATCAAGCTTGATAAAAGGAGTGGCATCATTATGGAACTCATCACCTTGCCATCATGTAAGGGAATTACTAAAGACCCCTATATTAGCCATTTTGTTGGCACTTCTATTTCCCTCTTTATAAACATGAACGATAGACACCCCTTTGAAGTAGGAAAATAGGTTTTTGGAATCATTGATAATCCCATATATGTTTCAAGAAGATTGAGTCAAAAATTTTATATAGTTAATGATATTTATGGAATCTCCCTCAATATGAATATACTCCATGCTAGGTTTAACTACAATATCAATGCCCCAAAAAATAGCTTTAGATTTCGAAACAAGGTTCATTTAGATCTTGAGAGGTCTTGAGTAAGCTACCCTAAGATTCCCATGAAAATCCTTGATGACTCCTCTTGCTCCTACTGGACCCGGATTTCCTTTTATATCCCCATCAAAGTTCATTTTGAACTAGTGGGAGGAGGATGAATCCTCTTGACCTTAGATCGTCAACACACTGCTTATGGGATTTGATAGGAATTTCAAGATTAAGTTATTTGGGGATCTGGGAAAAATAAGGGGAGAAAGACCCATCAAAAGATGAAGCATAAGAAAGCCAATTTTATTTAACAAAAGCCATGATTTTTTTGAAGGTGTAAGAATGGTTAGGCTTGAAATTATCAAATAGAATAGAATTTATTGAGATCCAAATGCCCCAAAAAAATGGGGTAGGGTCAAGTTCCACTAGAATTTCAATGGTGGGAAATCCCAAGGTGGATCCCATTGGAAGATCAGGTCCTTAATAGTTCTAGGAGTTACTCAAGAGTAGTTGGAAAGGCTAAAAAAATATTGAAATATAAAGGAGGCAAAGGAACATGAAATGAAAATGTGCTTTGTGGATTCAACCTCCTATTTGCATAACACACATCTATTGGGGATTGGGATTCCCCTCCTCATAAGATTGTCCATCGTAAGGATCCTGTTCTGAGTTACCAACCAAAAAAAATACATTAATATTTGGGCTGAGTTTTTTAATCTAGAGGACATCCCAACTTTCTTCAAGTTCTACCTATTCCCAAAGGGAGAGATAACTAGATTTAACTATATACAAACCACTAGGATCCTCTCTCCATATGAGAGCATATCATTTTGGGAAGATACTAATTTAAATGTTCTAGAGTGTGAGATTTAATTATTTTAAGAAAAGAGCTTAATGTTGACTCAGATCTTATTTATGGAGAAGTTTCCACCTTTTTTTGCCTTCGATGTCCTCCTAGTAATCACACACCTTATGATTGATAGTCTCTTTGAAGTGAGTTGACAACTCCCCTGCTTGATTGTGAAGAGACCAGTGGGGCTTCAATCCATGGGTCCTACCAAAAATCCACTTTGTTAGCTTTGCCAATATTCCATTTTAGTCCTTTTTTGAGAATGCCCTTTCTAGCTCTCAATGTTTTTCATAATGTTGAACTATTGTTAGGACCATCTTTTTCCAGGAAGCAGGATCCCTCCCTAGAATTTAAGTATTCATCCTTGATAATCCTAGTCTAATGATTGTCTTCCTTGATCACCATCTAACCTTTGTTTTCTATAAGGTCTTGATTCATGTATCTCACCCTTCTAAGCCCCAATCCTCCTTTAGAGGAAGGAAGACAAGCTTTGTTCTAGGAAATAAAGGGGAATCTAAATCTATCCTCTATTCCCCTCCAAAGAAATTTCTTCTAGATTCATTAGATCTGAGCTACCATTTTTCCTAAAGTGAAAAATAAGGACATGAAATAAACATGTATGCTCTATAGTGAGCTCTTAAGAATTTGCACTTTTCTAGTCTGAGACAACAAATTCTCTTTCCACCCAGATAACTTCTTTTGAATCCTATCTATGAGGGGGTTACAAAAATCTATTTTCATAGGGCCATCAAAAAAGGGAATGCCAAGGTAGGAGGAGGGGATATTATTAATGACATATCCAAGAATCTTTGAGATCTTATCCTATAGAGAAAGCGAGGTGTTGATGAAAACAAGAAACTTTTGAGAAAATTAACACTCTGGCCAAAAACAATCTCATAGATTTCATGGATTTTCCTGAAACACTTGGCTTTAGAAACTAAAGTTTCTCCCATCATTAGAGTGTCATCCAAAAATTATTGGTGGGTGACAGGTCTAGTGTTTGAAGCTGCTATGATTCCCTTGATAACTCTGGATGTTCTAGCTATGTTAATAATCCTAGTCAAAATTTCATCCATAATGATAAACAAATATGGAGAAAGTGGGTCTCCTTGTCTAAAACCTCTACCTACTGAGAAGAAACCTCTAGGAACTCCATTGATAATCATAGAGAACATGGGGGTGGATATGTAGGAAGCAATCAGATTTATAATAGTATGATTAAAACCAAACTTGAGGAGGATTCTATCAAGAAATTGCCAAGAGACTCGATCATAAGTTTTATTCATATCCAACTTGAGGAACATTCCTTGTCAGGAGGAATTAGCCATCGAGTGAATAGTTTTGTGGGTAATAATGATACCATATGAGATTTGTCTATCAAATACAAAGGCCCCTTATTGTTTCATAATTAATTTGTCAAGTAACATTTGGATTCTTAAAGATAATCCTTTTGTGTAGATTTTGTAAAAGATGGAACAAAGCCTGATGGGCCTACAATCTATCAATTGATTAGCCCCCTGCTTATTAGGGATGAGAACTAGAAAGGTGTTATTGAAGTCTTGAAGTATAGTTCCAACTTTAAATAATTTAGAAATATCCAGATAGACTTCATTTTGGATGATGTCCCAGAAAACTTGAAAAATAATGGGGGAAACCCATCAAGGTTAGGGGCTTTATCCCCTTGCAAGGAAAAAACAATGGATCTAATTTCTTCATCTGAGGGAGGAAAGAGAATGGTGGCATGGTCTTCTTGGGAGATAACTCTTTGTATGAGATTTACCACCTAATCTTATAACTAAGCATCCTAAGAAGGGACAAAGGACAAAATATTTTCATAGAAGTTTACTATTTGAGACTCAATGTCTTTTTCTTCCTTATACTAGTTACCATCTTCTCCCTTGATTTTCATAATTAAAGTTGCTAGCGGTTCTTGGACACTGAAGTATGGAAGTAATTAGTGTTTATATCTCCCTCTTTTATCCAAATTTTCCTTGATTTTTGGTGCCAGTAAGTATCTTCCTTAGCTTCTAGGTTGTGGTAAAGACAAGGGAGCTCCTTTTATTTTGAATGCAGGGAAGGGGAGAACTTAGAAGCATTGATTTCCAACTCAGTTATACTAAGTTCCTCCTCAATATAGCATTTTTGAATAAATATGTTCCAATAAACTTCCTTGTTCTAGATCTTTAGTTTGTTCTTAATATGTCTTAGCTTCATGACAAGGATATACATAACAGATCTATGGATCGGGAACTTCCACCATTCCTTAAGAGAATCTTCTAGGGTCTGATTGGAAAGCCACATTTTTTCAAATATGAAAGGAATAATTTTTTATTTGGACATCTTTTCATTGTTGAACACCAAAATATTGTGATTGGAACTGATCCTTGGGAGAGAAAAAGTGAACTAGTAAAATGTAAGTTCCAATGCAAAGAGATCAAAAACCTATCTAGTCTAACTTGAATTAGGTTATCACCCAATCCCCTGTTTAACCATGTGGATGGGTTTCCCCTTAAGTAACCATTTGTTAACCTTGCTTCTACAATAAACTCATTGAAATCCAACATGTTATCATTAAGGGAACATGCTCCCCCTTTCTTTTCCCTTGAAGTCAGAGGTGAAATGAAATCTCCTGCCACCATCCAATTCTGATCTTTAAAAAGATTCCTAATATCTAATAGGTCCTACCATACTTTTCTCCTATCATTCTTGGAGTTTGGATCATACACATTAGTAAGAACCTAATTTCTTTTGAAATAAATTTCTTGGAAAAAACCATGATATGGGAGTCAATTTCTAAGAGGGAATTGCCTTCGAAAATTGAGGGATCCCAAAACACTGCCAACCCTCTTGAGGCACCTCTGAAGCTATTGTTACTTCACAAAGCTTTATCACAAATATTAGTTTTATTTTTCAAAAGTTTTTCCACAAACATTTTAGTTTTTTGGATAGTAAAAATATTAGGTTTATGATTGATGACCAAATTTCTTGCCAACCTCTATTTCTCGGGGCTATTTAGCCCCCTTATATTCTAGGAAATGATCTTCATTTTTTAATACTTGGGAAATGCCTAAGGATCATCTGTGTACCCTTTTCTACTTGCTTATCTATTTTTGATTTTTTGGAATTCTATTTAGTTGGCCTGCCTGAGGATTTTGATTCTTCTCTGACTTCTGATTTTTTCTTGCCTTTTTCTGTTGGACTTTCATCCATTGTTCCTCAGCCATTTCCTTGATTATCTCAAAACTTTCCCCTTTGTTATCAAAGGAACATTTCCTTCACTAGGGGAGAAGGTCTTAGGCCCCCCAGGGCATTTGATTAGTGTTAGAAGAATCTAGGAAGGCACTATTTATTGAAGAACTAGGTCCTTGTCAAGCAATAAAGATTTAAAAGAGATGGTACATGGAGATTTTGAATGAGTGTCTCCTTGTGAATATTTGAGAGATAAAGGAGAACAGGGGATGAAAACACAGCTTCAACTAAGATGTCCCCCAAGGGAGGATTAGCTTCTATTGCTTTGGATGCCTTAAGGGGGCCTACAGAGGAATCCATATCTGAAATGGCTGGAGGAGGGCTAAGGATCTTCAGAGCAGTGGAAGGTTTGGGAGGAGTTACATCTAAGAAAATTTCCCCCAAGCTAAGAGGAGCCAAAGTGGGTTTAGGAGGGGGAAAGATGGAGATTTAAGAGGGGAGGAGAGTTATAGATAGTGGGGGGATGGGGGGAGGATTTTGGGCTGAAGATTTCTTGACCTAGGTAGGAGAAGGGGGAATGGATGGCTTCTTGCTCAGAGGGCAATTTTTGGATGAGTGATTTAGAATGTCACAAGTTTTGTAGATTTGTGTTTCCCTTTCAAATTTTATTCTTTGGTTCTAGACCCCATATTTGGATTTAATCTTGATGGAATGGATCAGGGGTTTATCTACTAAAATGAACACACAAAAATGAACAGTCAGTAGTCTATGTCTAGATATGGTCATAGGGTCGATGGCAATTGGTTGGCCAAGAGCCCTGATAATTCCCAAAATAACCTCCGGTGCCTAGAATTCTAATGGTAGCTTTGGCAATTTAACCTAGACAAGAATGTTTTCCATTACGGTGCTATCCAAATTAAGACCTACCTTCCACTTTCAAAGGATGACTATATATTTGCCCATAAACTAAGGACCTCTAATGAGAATCCTTTTGTAATCCTCAGAATGGGAAAAGTTATTAAAAAAAAAATTTGGTCATGGCAATAATGTCGATTTGGCCCTTCAGTCGTCATTAAAGTTTTTCCCACTTGCGAAAGGAGTCTATATTTGGCCTAAAGTCGTTGAATTTAACCAGAATAGAGTTTGACAAAGATGAGTCAAAGTTTTCTTTGACAGAGTTTGGAACCTCAAAATATACCTCATTTTTGTCACTAAAAGGAACCAAAAAGAAATCTTTTGATGGTTTTATGATGGGACACTCACTGACCATTAGATTAGCCCACACAATAGGTCTTTTTCCTTTAGTAGAATCAGGTCTTATGTCTAGTGGAACTTGATGTGTTTCCTACATGTGCATTGAAGGATCCTTCGAGGTGATCAATGAAACATGAGCATCTACTGAGTCTGTCATGGGCTATGTAGGGTCGTCAGACTGCAACTCACTTTCTTCTCACCCATCACTCGTGTTCAAAATTCCTGCAATAGTCTTTCCGCCCATCGCTTGTTTATATATATATATATATATATATATATATATATATATATATATATATATATATATATATATATATATATATATATATATATACGCTTTTTATGTATATACATTGATTTGTATATATAAAGTACTTTTTATATATGATTTTTTATTTATTTATATGTAAAGTGATTTTATTTATATATAAAGTGATGTGTGTGTGAGAGATAAAAAAATCCCATATATATATATATATATATAAAACATCTTATATATATAAAAATATCACATATATAAATAAAGTACTTTATATATATAAAAGTATCGTATATACAAAAACATGATATATATAAAAAAACACCGTATATATAAAGTAATAAAAAAAAGTATCATATATTTTTAAAAAATAACTTATATATAAAAACGTTATACAAATATAAAAAATCACCTTATATGCATGAAGTCCCGTATATAAAAAGCATTGTATATAAATAAAGCACCTTATATAAGAAATCACCATAAAGTCCCGTATATAAAAAGCATCGTATATAAATAAAGCACCTTATATAAGAAATCACCATATATATAAGGTGTACATATATGTGTGTATTTTGTTTTTTATATTATTATACTCTATATATATATGTACATAGTACTTTCTATATATATATATATATATATGATATTTTTTTATATATTAAAAAATATCTAATATATAAAAATTACCATATATACGATATTTTTATATGTAAAAAATTATCATATATATACATACATACACACGCACAATATATATATATATATATATATATATATATATATATATATATATATATATATATATATATATATATATAATAAAGTACTTTATTTATGTATAGTGTATATTTTTAAATATATAAGATGTTTTATTTATATACGATGCATTATTTATTACTTTACTTTTGTATATGGTGATTTTTTAATATATAAAATGCTTTTATTTAAATATGAAGTACTTTTATTTATATATAAAGTGTTTTTTATAAATAAAATGATTTTTTAAATATGTAATATAGTTTTTTTTTATATATATGATTTTTTTTAATATATATGTATATGTATATATGTGATGTTGTTTTTATATATAAGGTAATTTTTAAATATATATACGGTATTTTTTATTTATGTATTATGGTGTTATATATGTGTGTGTGTGTGTGTGTGTGTGTGTGTATATATATATGTATATGTATATGTGATGTACTTTTCTTTATATGTAAAATACTTTTTTCTATTATACAATGTTTTTCAATATATATAATATAATAATTTTCTTATATATATATATAATTGTTTATATATACGGTGCTTTTTTATTTATAAAATACTTTTATTTATATGTAAAATGTTTTTTAAAATATAAAATGTTATATATATATATATATATATATATATGTATGGGGTAATATACATACATACATTATACACGGTGCTTTTCTAATATATATATATATATATATATATATTTCTTTATTTTATATATATAAAGTTCTTTATTTTATATATGATACTTTCATTTATAATATTTTTAAATATATAAAACACCTTTTATATATACACACCATCTATATTAAAAAAAATACCATATATAAATAATATACCTTATATGTAAGGGAATCACCATAAATAAAAACATCTTAATAAATAAAGCACTATATATTAAAAAATAAGAGCACGAAACCTTAAAAAGCACTTTATATACAAACGAAAGAATTTTATCTATTAAAAAAATATTTTATATATAAAATGACTTTATATATATATATATATATATATATATATATATATAATTTTTTTTTAAAATATTTATATGATGCTTTTATATAATATGCTTTTTTTTATATATATTTTTATTTATACATATTTGATGCTTTTATTTATATGTAAAATACTTTTTTGGAATGTAATATAGTAATTTTATATATATAACTTTTATTTATAATATTTTATATATATATAAAATGTGTTTTATTTATTACGATATTTTTATTTATATAGTGCTTATATTTATATATAAAGTACTTTTTTTAATTTAAATATAAAGTACTTTTTTATATATAAATTATTTTTCTAGGTTTGATAATTTACTTTATTTATTAAGTTATTTTTATATATAAATATAGTGTTATATTTATATTTATATATACATGATGATTTTATTACGTAATATAGTGAATTTCACATATATATGGTGTTTGTTTTTATAGTGCTTTTATTCATAAATAAAATGTGTTTATTTTATATAAAGTAGTTTTTATATATAAAAAGTATTTTTTTTAATGAATAAAATATTTTTTAAATATGTAAATGCTTTTATTTATATGTAAAGTACACTTTATATATATTAAAAAAATTACATATAAATAAAAGCACTTTACATATATATATATATATGTAAAGTGCTTTTATTTATATGTAATTTTTTTAATATATATAAAGTGTACTTTACATATAAATAAAAGCATTTACATATTTAAAAAGTATTTTATTCATTAAAAAAAATACTTTTTATATATAAAAACTACTTTATATAAAATAAACACACACACACACATATATATATAAATAAAGTGCTTTTTATATATATAATGTTTTTTTTTATATGTAGAGATTTTTGCATTTATATTTAAAGTGCTTGTATGTATATAAATGTCTTTTTTTTAATATATAAAATGTTTTTATATGTGTGTGTGTTGTTTTTATTTATATATATGTATATTTTTTATATTTATACATTACTCTCATATATATATATAAATGAATGATTCTTTATTTATATAAATAAGATATTTTTTTGTTTATACATATATAGTGTTTTTATTTATATGTAAAATAGTTTTTTATATATATTGTACTTTTATTTATATGTAGTGTACTTTTATTTATATATATATATATTTTTAAATAAATAATATAGTGCTTTTTTTTATATATATAAAATAAAAATCATTTTATATATAAATAAAAGCACTTTATATAAAAATAAAATTTTATATAATAAAAAAATATTTTATATATAAAAATAACACCATATTATTTATATATATTGTGTATCTTATATATATAAAGAAAGCATCTTATATATAGAGAGACACACCCCCTCTCTATATAGGGTGATTTTATTTATATAAACAGTTTTTATTATATTTTTTTTACATATATGGGGTACTTGTTTTATTTATATAAAGAATCATATTATATAAACAATGTTTTTATTTATATATAAAATATTTTTTTATATATAATATAGTGCTTTTCTTATATATAGTGTTTTTTGGTTAGTTAGTGTTTATATATATAAAGTGAATTTTTGATATGTAATATATACTTTTCTTATATAATAATACGATTCTTTTTATATGTAAAATGCTTTTAGTTATAGATAAGTGTTTTTAATTTATATAAAATGATTTTATTTATATCTAAAGTGTTTTTTAAAAATATATAAAGTGCTTTTTTTTATATTATGTACTTTTATTTATATGTAAAGTGTTTATATATATGTGTGTGGTATTTTTTATATATAAAATGTTTTTTTAATACATAAAGTATTTTTATTTATATATAAAATGTTTTTGTTTATATGTAAAATATTTTTTTGATTTATATATGAATTCATTTTATAAATAAATAAAATCACTTTACATTTAAATAAAAACACCATAAAATCATTTTATTTATAAAAACACCATATATATAGCACCTTATTTATATATAAAATATATTTTAAAAAAACACCATAAATAAAATACCTTATAAATATATATGGTGTTTTTTGAATATATAAAATTCATATATATATATAGAGACACACACTATTTTATATATAATATACTAGTTTTTATATATATATATATATATATACAAATAAAAAAACACCATATTTATAAAGTACTATTAAAAAAAGTGCTTTATATATACAGTGCGCACTCTCTCTCTCTCTCTCTCTATATATATATAAAGTGCTTTTTTATATAATATATTTTATGTATACAAGGTATTTTTTATAATTGTATGGTGCTTTTTTAATATAAGATATATAAATAAAAGAACTCTACATAAAAATAAAAATACTCATAATTTTTTTTTTTTTTTTTTTTGTTTCTGGCACGATATTATTATTATTGTGTTGGATCTTACGATTTGACACACACTTAAATGTGCTATCACATGATGAGTTCAGTGGATTAATCCCTCAAGCTTATGCCAATGCCCCACCCAACACTCGTAGTTTAATCAAAACTTGAACCCATGACCTAGTGATCACCGTTACAATGACTTACCATTGAAATATAACCCTGAAGGCTATATAAAATATTTTTATTTATATATAAAATATTTTATTTATTAAAGTGCCTTATTTATTTATATATAAAGTTTTTTATATGTAATATAGTGCTTCTTTTATATATATGGTGTTTTTCTAATATATAAAGTGCTATATATATACATTGTTTTATATATATGTATGGTGCTTTTATTTATACGTAAAGTGTTTTTTAATATATAAGGTATTTTTTTTAATATAAGTATCTTAATAAATAAGAACTCTATATAAATCAGTGTATATATATAAATAAAATCACTTTATATAGAAAAAAGTATCTTATATATAAAAAAATACATTATTTATTTAAAAAACACCATAAATAAGAGTAATATATAAAATGGTTTTATTAATATATAAAGTGTTATATATATATATATATATATATATATATATATATATATATATATATATATATATATATAATATAATATTAAAATTAAGGTAAACCTTACATTTAACTATTGTGGGAACTAGCCCAGGTATAATTGGAGGCCCGGATCTCCATGAGGATTGTCAATGAAAGATCTATGGGTACTCAATGTGATAAAAAAAAAAGCCAAAACATAGTAGTAAGCGAAATGAAGAAAGTACAACCATCCAATATGAAAAAAATATAAAACAATCAAAAATTGGCCTTGCAGGCCTATCAGGACTTACCAAGAGTCTTTAGCATATTTTCCTCGAGCCTTGGACCCAGGGCTTTCCTTGGTGTGTGGTTTCATTCCTTTCATGGTTGGGGGAGAGACAATTTTGGCCAAGGTTATGAAGCGGTACACTAAGGTACCAACACATCAT
>JARHVA010003072.1:190000-200000 GCA_037957365.1 Torreya grandis | reverse complement strand
ACTAACTTAGCAGACTTTAATTTTATATCATAATCTTGGAGTTTCATCATCTACTTCCCTCTCAATTCTCCAATTTCATTTTATCCTAGCATTAAATTGACAGCTAGATTAGACACTATGGCATATGTATTATTCCTCAGGATGTAGTGTCTGGACTTCTTGATGGCCTTCACCAGAGCTTAGGCTTGATTATACATAATAGGATAGTTAAGTTCTATGTTCTTAAAGTTGGTGATTATGAATGTTATAGGGTGCTCTTTTTCATCCTCTTTATGCATCAAGATAGTGGCAATAGTGTGATCAGAAGTAAAAAAGTATAGATAAAAGTCTTTGTTAAAATCAAGACTTATCAAAATAGGAGCTTGAACAATGGCATCCTTAATGTCTTGAAATGCCTTCTTTGATTTAGCAGTCTATTCTATATTTGTATCTTTCTTTAGCATTACATTGAGTGGTCATATGATCTCTAAAAAACTAGAGATAAATTTTCTTACACAAATAATCTTGCCAAAGAAAGGTTTCAACTCTTTCTTGTTGTTAGGGATTTCTAATTTTGAAATTGCATTTATCCTATCATGGTCAAAAGTCATACCTTCATGGGTGATTAAATGTCCTTTAAGTTTGCCTTCAGTTACATAACATATAGTTTTATTGGGGTTTAATGAAATGCCATACCTCCTACACTTCTCTAACACTTGTTTAAAATACATCATATGATTGCCTCTATTTTTAGAAAAAAATCATTAGATCATCCATGTAAATAATGATGTAATTACCTATTAATATTTGGAATGCATGGTTTATTTATCATTGGAAATTTACTCCTGCATTGATCAATCTGAATGGCATTTTTTTGTATGTAAACATTCCCCACTTGATGGTGAAGGCAATTTTCATTCTATTATTCTCATTCATGAGGACTTGGTTTTATCTTGAAAAACCATCAAGGAATGACATCATTCTAAACCCACTCACCAACTGAATGACCTCATCCAAGGATGGAAAGGGATAATTTTCCTTCTTTGAGGATTTTTTCAAGTTTTAGAAATTGACACATAGTCTAATTTCTCCATTCTCTTTTTAGACTGGCATAATATTTTCAACCCATGTCGAGTGTTGTATGGGAAAGATTATCCTTGCATCTAGACATTTATTCAATTCCTTATAAATCTATGGTTCTAGCACTAAATTCACTGGCCTATGTCTTTGATTAAAGGGTCTAAAATCCTCTTTAAAGGGTATAATGTGAGTAATCACACTAGTATCAAATATCTTAAGATCATCATATGACCAGACAATGACATCTTTGAACCAGGTTAAAATGGAAGTGGCTTGTTTTATCTCTTCATCAGTGCAGACTAAACCAATGTTGACACTTTTCTCATTCCTATAATTTCCCAAGTTGACTTACTTATAATCTTTTCCACTCACCTTGAGTTATTTAGCTTTAGTTATTTGTATATCTGGGTCAAACATCCTTTCTAAGGAGATCATGTCCTTGGGGATTTGGTTCTCCTTGAGTGAGATTACTCCATCTTCATTTCCCTTTGATTTTTTTACAAAAAAATCATCTTATTCATCAATAATGTGGGATTGGAATATGCCAAAATTACACATGAAGTCAATTATCTACTTATCATCATCAAAACTTGGAAGTGATTGATATTATCTAGCACAGAGGGCCATGAAATCATTTCCATAGTAAACTCCTACAAGTTCAAAGGCTCTAGAGGCACCAGGTTTGTTGTTGTTGAAACTAGAGCATCCACCAATTGGTTCTACTCCTTGGGTAGGGAAACAATATTAAACGAGTCAAAATACTCAATAAAATCCTAAGATCTAAATTTATACTTTCTTAAATAGGAGATCTTAACTGATATCCACTTTTGACTTGATTAATAACTAATTCTGAGTCACCATAGACTAATAGATCTTTTACCTTATGTTTGATTGCCAACTGAAGTCCTAAAATAAGAGATTCATATCCTGATAAATTATTAGTACAAGAAAAGTATAATCTATAAGAAGCTAGATATTGTTTTCCTTTCGGATTTTTTAGAATAATTCTGATGCCAGAACCTTACTTAGCTCATGCACCATCAAAGTGCAATGTCCAAAAACCTTTGATTTCTTCTTTCACCTTGTCATCTACAACAAAATTAATGGTTTGTAAAGTGTAAACACCTAAGTAAGAGCATTGGAAATTTACCTTTTCATTCTTGTCATTATATTTAGTGATTATGTATTTCATTTTGGGTTCCCAGTTAATCTTGATTTGATTGGGAATCCTACGCCAAGGTAGCCACATGTGGAAACAATCAGTGGACATATATCTATTTAGGGATTTATTCCAATCATGACTTAATACCAATACTTAAGTCTCAAGTATTTCAATGAGTTCAATGTCAATGAACTACTAGATTCAAGGTTCATGAGCAAGCTACATGTGAATATTTAACAATTTACCCACCACTTTTGCTCTTGATTTTTCCAATTACACCACTACCTTCTCTAATTTGACAATGTTTAATCCTAATTTTTCATAGATTTTGAAAGGCATAATGTTAGCTAAAGTACCATAATCTATCAAGAAATTTTGAATATTCTTACCAAAAATTCTTATAGTCAACAAAAATAATGGAACTTCATGCTTACTCTTATACATTACCACATTTGCATGAGCTGGTTTAGCTTTGCTAGAGCTAGGATTTTCATTTAATGATTTCAATATAAAATCATTTTTTTCATTGATTTGAGTGAGTTAATGTAATGTTATTTTTTCCTTGATATTTTTCATATCTTCCACTATGTTATACCCAACTTTCAATGTTGTGCAAGGAGTTTTTGTTGTTGGCTGACTTTCCTTACCTTTAGAGGGTGGATGATTATTATTTGTCCTACCATCAGGAGGTATATCTATTTTATTAGGTGGGGTGAAAGTTTTTATAGGTGTGTTTTTACCTTTAATTCTCAAAGCATAGTTATTCCTCTGGTATTGATGGAAATCATGCACTTCCTCAACATTATCTTCAGGCTCATTTTCATCTTGATGGGGAAAATCATAGATATCAACCATGAGGACTATTTATAGATCTTTATAAGAATCATTAGTATTTTTAAATCATTTAGTATTACTTTTATTAGTGGAATTCATCTTGAACCCCTCTATTTGGCTTTGAATGGCTTCAAATGCATGGTAGAATTCAATGAAGTCTAGTTCTCCATGTTTGGCGGTATTGTGCACTCGAAACCAATTAGGTAAGGTTAAATTTCAAATGTTCATCTCATGAAAATTTCTCAAGGGAGGCTTGATATTATTGTTAGACCTATTGGATAGTCTATTATATCTCTGGAAGTTGTAATTTTGACTTGAACCCTCACTAGTGTTTCTCATTTATTTATTGAGATCCAAGAAATCATAAGCGAGTTTCTAAATGTTTCTCTGTATCAAATCTAATTATCCATTTTAAGGCTTTGAATTAATTTTTTGGGTCACATTTTTAACATTGGTGTTATTTATGAGCACCAGTGCTTGACTGATATTGTTATGGGGATGTGCTCAAACATTTGCTTGGTTGAAGAATCCTAACTGCTGGTTGGGTGAAACATTGCTTAGTGGCAATTGGTTAATTATTGGCACTTGATTTAATGTAGGAAGATTTTTATTCATGTTGGGTGGGAAATTTAGATCAGGTATCCTTGGGTCATGGTTTGGTATAGCAAAGGTGGGATGCCCCTACAGGTACATTTACTCATCAATATGGATGGCTTCAACATATGCCAAAGGCAACGTGTCAATATTCAAGGCTCTTCTCAGGAAGACAACTTGAATCATATCTAAGGCATTTTTATATATTTCTAAAGCCAAATTGTATGTTAGCCTATAGGGTGGGGATATCAAGCTATATAAATTTTGGAACTTTGCATTGAATGTTCTAATTGGTTCCTTTATGTCCCTTTTGAGGGTGGTGAACTATTAATATAAAACTCCTGGGCTTAATACCCTACCAAATTAAGAAATAAGTATCATTAAATTGATCCCATCCCATGATGGAATCTTATGACAAGTTGAGGAACCAATCATAATTTGTGTCTCAGAATGTAAAGGGAAAAAGGAGGCAAGCCACATTCTCATGAATTACATTAAGAAACCTCAAAGATGCTTTAAATGAATTTATATGTTCCTCAATGGTTACTCTACCGGTGGGGGTGAAGAGAGGCAACTATTTTTCTAGGTTCCTTGGTAGATCATGCATAGCTCTAGGGACATTAATGGATGAGCCAACTAACCATGCCATGATTGGCAAGAGGGTTTATAAATTTTGGTTAGATGGATAATTTGGATGGGTCTTGGACTTCCTACATTTACCTTTGTCTGCTCTTGACTTTTTATAAATTTATAGGAATGTTAAAGAGACCTTGGTTTCAAATCGAGATCTGGTTCTAATCCTAGGCAATTCTAAGATGCATAACAAGTATTAATAACTAGAGAGTAGAATAACTTCAAAGGTAGCTTCACAAGTGTTAAATCTTACAAAGATTAGTCAACTTATTACAAAAAATCATTTAAAAATAGATCAAATAACTTTACCTTAATCTTTGAGGATCCACGTTTTGAAACCTTAGAGTTTTCAATACCTACACAAATACTATTAGTTCTACGCATTTAGTCTCACTCTAAGAAGGGAGGGAGCAATTAAGGTGGGTAGGCCTCAGAGGCTGACCTACATTTTTATTTTGAGACAAACGGGCTCGAATAGAGTTAAACTCAATGATGATGGGTCAAAATTTATGATAAAACCATCTAAAAAATGGGTTGTTTTTTATGAAAATAGGAGGGGAACCCTCAAAAAGTTGAAACACATTTTTTTTTAGAAATTTATAACTTTTATTATTATTATTATTATTATTAACAGTATTAACTGATTGGTTGGTTTCCCCCATAGATAGAAACCTCCATGGGGCTATAGTTTGAATCCCCAATTTTTAGAAGTAGGTATGGAGAGAACATGACTCCCATGTAGGTACCAGGTGGAAACGCCCTCTAATTCCTCCCTCCAACTTTTCCTTATTAGTAACAAGGACTAATTCATCCTCTATAGAGATAGCCTATAAATATTAGTGTTAGACCAACATTCCAAAGAATTTATATGCCTAATTTAACAACTTGAGAGCATTTGAGTATTTCAAAATATCTTTTAGCACAAAGCTATGCAAAGGTCTACTCAATCCCAAATGAATTAGAGCAATTACGATCTTAAATGTTTAGATTCAATAAAAATGAGGTCTCAATGATTGAACTTCGTATAAAATCTCATAAATACCCTGATTATTTACCAAATTTCTACCAACCTTTGAAAATATGATCAAAACAACCTTCAATATGCTTAAATAACGGGGTATTTTACCTATATTTAAAGTTCTACATAAATTTAGATAAATATCTAGATTATTTAACAAATTATATGAATGAACACTAATATTTTATGGAATCCTTCAAAGAATGTAGATCTTTAGTGTTCTTTAAAAATATTTGTGTACCTTGAAACAATTATTCATATATTTAATGAAGTAAACTATAATTTCACCAAGATGCATGAAAGTAATTGCATAGGTGCCCTCCTTCTAGTGCCAAATTTATCCCTTCATGTTGATGCACTTAATGTGCTCCCTATGTCACTAGGGAATGGGAGGAAAGTAATAAACTCAATTTTAAGTCCTAGAAGACTTGGGGCTTGAGTTGTTTACACAACTACTACTAAAAGGATCAAAACAACAAATATATGACCACCACTTTTAGTCTGAAAGTAGACCTTTCTATTGGGACAATAAATTATACATAGTGACACTTTATTCATTTCTAATCTTTGTGAAATTGTTCTAAAATTTACCAATTATTTCCCAAACACAAACAAACCATGAATATTTATAGAGTGAGCTAAACTAAAGTGACTCATGGGGTAGATCTAAAAGTAAGTAGGGTAAGGAAGAAAAGAAAGTTTGCTTCACATGATCAGAGGTGCCAATTCTTATAACCTCTATGACAATAACATGTAAAAATAACATTCACCAACCCTAGTGTAATATTCAAATCCAAATGAACATATTTGAGACTTTAAAGGAAATGAGATGCATATACCTGAAAGCATATATTGCATGAAAGTTACTTATTCACATCAAATTACATAATCACATTCAACTATAAATAAGATAAAACATAGCCCATAAACCAATAGATTTGTTAGCTTAGTGTTAAAATCAAACCAATAAATGCATACATTGATATTATTTCCAGATTAGTCAGCAAAAAAGAAACCATTAATTCTCTAAAAGCATGAGAACTGGAAACTATAGAACACACAATAGAGCATTCACACAATTTCATGAATTCTTAGCTCTTTTGCATTAAGTTTTTTAATCAACTATTCATGTTATGATTATAATGAAGGAGCATACCCCTATATATAGGCCTAAAATTGCCTATGTAAATTCAAGTGGGCCCATTAAAACATGCCCAAATGTAGAATTTTGAATAACAATAACTAAAATACCAAATATTACAAGGGCATATTCCAAATTTGATTTACCACACAAAGCAAAATATTCCTTAAGGCCTTGGAGGAGGTTGTTGACCAACTCATTATTTCAAACTTTGTTTCTCTGCTTCCTCCCTTATCCAAACTTCAACTCATGCTAAGTAGTCTTGGTCAATTTGATCAAAATTTAGGATCATAAGCTGAAATAGGTCAGGCATTTCTTAAATAAGCTTTCCATGCTCCACAAATATAGGTCTCAATGCTTTTTCAATAGCCTCAGCTCTCTTTATCCTTTGGTTATCAAAAGACACAATGTTCATCACTTCAGTGGTAGTCCTGGCATTGGCTATGTCTTGTTGGAATTTTACAATAAATACCTTCATTTGATCCCTAAAATCCTAGTCATCCATAGAGTTGCCATCATATTTGGTCACCTTAGTGCCCATAACATCCTTTAGAAATAGGGCAATCCCTAATTCTATTTTTTATAAGGATGTAGTCACATCCTTAATTTTTTCTAGCCATCTTTTCAATATTCTTATTTTATTCATCATTATAGTCTATGTCGGGATGATGTCTTCAAGTGGAAATGTCTTAAGGTCTAGGAACTTGTTGTTCCTTGCAACTCTAGACAAGTTTGCCCACTTGGCATTATAGAGTGCAAGTATTTGGTCATATTTAATGACCATATTAAACTGTAGAGTCCCATCTTCTTGCCTTCTCTTTATGACCTTGTATAAACTGAAGACATTGATGATTGCATTTATTACCTGGATTGTAGTATTCTTTGGCATTGTAGGCAATGCTTTCTCCCTAAATATCTTCAACTCTTGTTGTATACCTTTCATTAAGGCCACTATGGATTCTATATTGGCTTGGGACATAGACATAGGGTCATCTACATACTCATCTACATCACCTAGGCTAGCCTTCATTTTCTTTGTTAAAGTGAACAGGGAATCTTCAAATTCCCTTTCACCAATAATAGAATAGGAGCATGCAAATTCTGAGGAAGAAAGACCCACTATCTCACTATACGAATTAAATGGGATAAGCACACCATAAACACTCAAAGTGTTGGGTTATATTAAGAAGAAGAAGGTGACAGTTTTAGTCGATACATGGAGTACCCATAACTTCATTGATAAAAAATTAGCTAAGGAGCTCAACTGCTTTATGTATATAGTTTCTAATTTTCAATTCATGACTGCCAATGGGAAGCAACTCTCTTGTGGAGACAAATGTTATCATATCAAACTCTCAATGGGGGACTATTAACTAGATTTAGAAATGTTTGCCATACTGATTGGGGGAGTAGATGTAGTTTTGAGAGTAAAATGGCTTAAACAATTTGGAATAGTGTCTTTCAATTTTCAAGACTTATCTATGGTTTTCAATATAAATGAAAAATTGTACAAACTTAATAAGATGAAATCCACACCAAGCTAAATTATTAGCTCTCATAGGATAGAGAAATTTCTTAAGCAAGGATCTTACAGTATAGTGGCACAATTACATTTCTTGGAAGCACATGATGTAGAAAATTAGGACCCACCAAATCTTCAATATATTATTCAACACCATCAACAAGTCTTTTATGAACCAAAGGGCCTACCTCTAGTCAGAGATCATGATCATGAAATTGAATTGAGTCCAGGAAGTATTCCTCCTAACATTAGACCTTATCACTGCCTCTATGAACATAAATTATAAATTGAAAAATTGGTGAAGGAAATGCTAGACTCATGAATTGTTCATCCTAATAAAAGTGATTTTTCATCTCCAATGGTTATGGTTAAAAAAAAAGAGAAGTTGTGGAGAATGTGCCTAGTTATAAGGAACTCAATAAGATCACTTTGAAAGATAAGTTTCATATCCCTATCATTGATGAATTGAATGGTATTTTTTTCTTTACTAAGTTAGATTTGTGTTTAGGGTATCATCAACTCTGGGTAAAGGAGAAGAATGTATATAATATTGCATTCAAAACTCATGAGGGTCACTATGAGTTCTTAGTTATGCCATTTGGTCTCACTAATGTTCCATCTACTTTTCAAAGTCTCATGAATTTAGTTTTCTACCCATCTTTTCATAAATTTATATTGGTGTTCTTTGATGACATATTAATCTACATTAAGACATGGGAAGAACATTTTCAAAATGTAGAAAATATATTAAAGGTATTAAAATACCATCAAATCTATGAAATAAATCTAAATGTGCCTTTAGGGTGAAGGAAGTGGAGTACTTAGGACATGTGGTGTCACATGAAGGTGTTAAATTAGACCCTAGAAATATTGTAGCTATCAAAGATTGGCAAAAATAAAAAAATACTAAAGGTTTGAGAGGATTCTTGGGTCTAACAGGGTATTAAAGAAGATTTATTCACAATTATGCTCACATAGTAGCACCCTTAACTACATTATTGGAAGAGGATTCATTTTCATGGTCAGGGTTAGCCATCCAAGCATTCCATCAATTGAAAGAAACTCTTACTTCCATGTTTGTGCTAGATATCCCAATCTTCTCTAAGACATTTATGGTAGAATGTGATATTTTTTGCCATGGAATTGAGTCAGTACTAATTTAAGAAGGGTGTCCCTTAACATTTGAGATTTGACAATGAAAAGGAAAGAACTTGGTGAGGCCAACATATGAGAAATAATTGTTAGTAATCATTCATGTAGTCAAATAATGACACTAGGATCTCATGGGAAGGAATTTCAAAGTTGAGACAAATCATGAGAGTCTAAAGTATTTGCAATGATTATCTGTAGAGATGCTATTGATGGTCAAAAAGATACTAGGTTATAACTTTGAAATTAATTATATAAAAGGCAAGGAGAATATTGCAACTGATGCACTTTCTCAACATGAAGCAGAGGAAGCAATAATTTATGTTATTTCTTTATTACACCCTGAATGGGTAGAAGAAGCATGGGTAGTGTAGCAACAAGACACTCCAACCATGAAACTCATACAACTATTACAAGAGAATCCTTCTTCTTTAAATAAGTACGTTTGGAAAGGAGACTCTTTATAATACAAAGACAAGCTCTTTTTGTGCAAAAAATTAGATTTGAAAATTAGTATCTTGTCTCAAATGCATGGCTCACACATCAAAAGACATTCTATATTCTTAAAGACCTATCACCGTACAAGGAAGGATTTTTTTTTGGAAGGCCTTAAGGGGGATGTATAAAAATTTGTGGCAGAATGTTTGATATATCATAAAAATAAAGGAAAAATGATTAAGACCCAAGGTCTCTTAAAAACATAACCATTACAACACAACATTGGGAGGAAATTTCAATGGACTTCATTACGGGTCTACCTAAAACAAATAACTTGGATGTGATATTAGTGGTTGTGGATCAAATCACTAAGTACACACATTTTTATGAGCTTTCTCATCTATTTCAATCTAGTATAGTGGCATTAGTATTCATGGAAAAGGTAAAAAA